>CAJPEV010003368.1:0-31528 GCA_905338385.1 Darwinula stevensoni | reverse complement strand
GCGAAGCTCATTTTCCTTGCTGAAGTGAACAAATCTAATACAGGCTCGATCAAGGACCTCAATGAGCCTTACAGCCTCTAAGCGGGCTTGGTATTGCATTGTGACTATGCCAAGGAAGATCTGTTTCCTACGTTTTGGTCAATGGTGCAGTTGAGTGAGTGTGCCATTGTCCAATTACATGCTACAACGATCCGAGGTGAATGGCTTCCCAACAATTAATAAGTGTCTTCTCTTAAATGCTTCCCGACAATTGATTAATTGCCTTTCGGAAATCTTCAATGCTCTTGGGCTTCGCCTTGGCTGACATTTTCTTGCAGAACACCCCATATCGGTGCACTTTCTTCCCTGTATCCCGAAACTTTTCATCTGAAAGTTTCCATCCCCGAAAAGTTTTCATCCTTAATTGCCCAGTTCTTTCATAGACGTGAAAGTACGTCGTTGGAGATCTAGTCACCGGGAATACAGTCCACCCCAGACTAAAACATTTAACTGGTTTGAGCGAATAGAGCGAAAGACTAGGTCTTGGCGGTTTCGAGTACTGACCTTATATAAGTTTTCCCGACGAATTTCGGCATAAGCCCTTTTAAATTCGGCAGCGGCCGTTTCAAAATACGGCAGCACTCTTGTCTCCTCCCCGTTTTGCCATTCAATTTCGACATGTGACTTTCGATTTCGGCAGCCCGAGGGAACCTCCCGTCTTTTTTGTTTTAGTAATTAACATTCCTAGTAGCACGTAATATTGAATCAACATTGAATCCATGTTGTTTCAATGTTATGTGCTACTTGGGATGGGTATGGGGAATAAGGAAGGAAAGGACACAAACGCATAAGGTATCTTGGGCGAATAATCATTATTTTATTATATGCAAAGGAAAACACAAGGACGTTGACACTGATTCTACCCATCGATACGTTTTCTCTTTTGGCATCTGATCAAGTATGTTTGTGCATGGCAAAGTCACGCAAAGCACTTATGATGGGTTATTTGGGCGTGTTCTGTCGGATTCAAGGAAGGAGAATATGCAGGCAGAAACTTCCTGTAAACGTTAGGAAAGTCGCCCGGGACCGAGATTCGTTTGTGGGGTCTAGCATTATTTAGTATGACATAAATTGGTTCATCAGGTGGCCAAGTCATGTGTACATTTCTCAGGTACTCTTCAAAGAATTCCTGAAACGTCGAAGATGGGACACGCTCCTGTTTGCCAAAAAAAATCAGGAGATTCCCTTGCGCTACCGAAATTGAAATGACCGCTGCCGAGTTTGAAAGGACTTAAGCCGAAATTTATCGGGAAAACCTGTATTAGAAGTGAAGTCCAGAACGAACCAGGGCTAATGAAGCCTGCTGAGACTGTCTCAACACAAGGTGTATTCTCAGAGCGGTTGATACTGAGCAAGTACAGGTACTAAAAATACTGAAAAGTAGCAACCCTTGAGGAATACTGGTTTTCAGTACTTTCATAACAAATGAGATACATGTGGACGCGTCCTTGCGCATGTGTATATCGAGAGCATCTGAAAGTAGATAAACAGAAATCTTGATAGTACTCACAATTGAGAGCCATAAACACTGAAGCTATTTTGAAAAAGTATCATGTCAAGAGAATTGCCTTGTCTGGACGATCATCCATTAAGTGGTGAACGCGAACTGGCAGAACTGAAAAGTATGTATAAGGACGAAAATGAACCGGTTTTAACAGTTGAGGCTCGTGTTTGGGCGTCCTAGCACATAGGTTCGTGTTTGGGCGATGTTCCTGCACATCGCGCCTTTTTTCAGTCTCATACTGCCCCTTCCTGATTGCTCGATACGCTTACTCGGCTGACTATAGAAGGAAGAACGACGTGATTGACGGGAAATGTTCCCATGGAAACTTTCATCGCTATTCCGGGCGTTGTTGCAGCGCATCACCCTCCACGCCACCCCCTGGAACCCCCCCTGAGCCGCTATGCCCATGGAGTACGGAAAGGAGGCATCGCCTTGTGGCTCTCCCCCCAGCTGCTCACATGAGGCTTGTACAACAGAGATGGGAGAGAGGAGGGCAGGTATCATTGCATTCATTTCTCCCGGGAGGTCCATTGTTCCATGTGGCTCGTATTTTCTGCTGAAAATCGATGGGAATCTGAAGGTCGTGACCTTGACCTTGGCGCAAGCGGGAGGAACGACGATGTTCCCGGTTAGACTAAATTATGAAAAATTGTGTTTTTAAGCTGCATCCTGAGGCTTTCCCCGTCGCGTTTCTGATTCTGACCTAAATGATTGATGATATGATATTGATAAATACTTTGTCGGCGATATCGACCCCTCGAAAACCAATATCTCTCGGCCCTAACCGCTCCCAATGCCAATGCCAATGCCAATGCCAATGCCAATGAAGACCAGAGGTTTCCTGAGCCAAAGTCAGCTGGCCCAATGTCAACAAATGAGGTAAAGTGAGGAAAATTGGAACTGTGAGGCGTCTTGGAACTGATTTTGACTTGCAAATGAGCCAGGAGAAAGATAATTTCACTTCCAGTGGAATTAATTTGCAAGTTCAAATCTGTTCCAAGTCGCCCCACCCTACTCGCTCAACTTCATTGGTATTGAATTCATCCGGGCAAATGAGTTATGTTGTCACACCGAGCGTGTACTTTCTAGGGGTATCTGCAACGGGAGTACTGAAAGTACTGAAGTGTCACAATTTGCAAAATTCTGCAATAAAAATGACCAGTTCTGATTTGGCAAGTTGCCGACTCGCTTTTGCGGTGTGTCGATCTGCAAGATCGTCTTCCAGTGTTGCCATCGGAAATTTCCATGCGGGTATGGAATTGTTCACCTTAAGCTTTACAAGGCCGATCGTCCAGATTCTTGATATTCAACGACTGGAACTAGATCCATTATTAAAAAAAATAGGCAGAAAATAGGCATCGCTTGCAAGCCATCGCCTCGAGTTCGCTGCGCGCGTAAAATCCTGCATAATCATAGTACGCGTCCGAGTTAAGCCAGAGTGTGTGGCTTTGGACTTATTCCATTGAATAAATAGGGAGGGGAGAGAGAGAGAGAGAGAGCTCTCCGTATTTGTCGATTGGATTGCCGTTCCTGGTGATAATATACGGGAGATGAAGGAATTCGGAAAAAACGCAGCCCATCCCCACTTGCCGGCATTCTCGTTAAGCTGAAAGGGGAAAGAGAAGTCGGGGATTCCCTCGACGCACACCTATCACAANTAAGAAAATTCAATGTTTCTCAACCCACATTTATAACCTAATGCAATCTAGACCTGTACTTCAAACTCCAGTGTTACTGGAATTTGAAGATTTTACCATATCATCACCCCCCCCCCCCCCTCCCCCCCCCCCCCCCCTCCCACACCCCCAGCAGAATCACATATTTCACCTTAAGGGACTTCGGTCCCTTGATTCATTTGGTTCGTTCGTCTGCGTCGTCTCTGAAGGAGTCCGTCGATAATTTATGCCCCATTATTCCGACTTCTCTTCCCCTCTTATCCCCGAATCCTCGATCATGCTTGACGTCACGGGCAGTCCCTCGCGCCAAAAAATCCAGTTTCCATTTTTCTCCTTCACGGTCGAGCTCTCGATCTGCATTCTTTCATCCCGTGCGCTCCGACGCGCAAGTCATAGATTGAATCACCTCGGAGAGAAAAAGGGGGAAGCGATAAAAGGCGGGGACGAAGGGATTGAATTCCATTCGGCGAGGGGGAGTCCTCGAGGCGGAAAAGAGAAAATATCTCGTTTCTCTTCATCGATCGTTTCTTTCCCTTTCATGCAAATTCAATCACGATCTTGCTCTGCGCGCGTACACAGACATAATGCATAATATCGAGCATGATAGCTCGGCAGGAAATTCGCCATTCACTCCCGGAATTACACGGACATGAATTCCCCCCCATTCATTTGCGCTTCTAATTAGCCTGCTACCAAGTGCTGGCTTCTTTTGGAGGGAAATGAAAAAGAATTTTTTTTTCCCTCTTGGATGAGGCCGGGCTGAAATGAGAGTCTCCTCCAGCGTGAAAGCACTTTATTGGGGGAGGAGGGAAAATATCAGCCTTTTCTCCTTCGTACAAAAGACATCCGACGCCCTATAGGTCGCATAGACGTTGTCCGATGGCAAATAAAAAAAAAAACTAGGAGGAAAAACGGCTAAAAGGTTCGTCGAATGGGGAATGAAAGCTTGGGGGTTTCTTGGTGAGGCTGAGAGGGGCAGAGGGGGGGGGGAGCGGGGCGGGGCGGGGCGGGTATGCATTGGATTCTCTTTACCCAGTTTATTATCATTGCTGGTTACTTTCTGGCTCCCTCTGCTTCCCCCCCTTCCCCCCCCCGCCCCCTCGTGTATCTTGGGAGTCCGAAAACAGGGGGTGTGAGTCCATGCACGTCCAGACGTTTTCATGCATTATTCAGTCCTGGACGGAGTTTCGGGGATGAGCGAGTGAACTTTCCTGTTTTGTCTGGGGTGATCCATTCAATCAAGTAGGACGTGGGGAATGAAAGCCACCATTCTCGGCTCTCTTGGGAAACTCCGAGGATTGAAAGGAGCCATAAAAGGCCGTGATGGCTGGGGTAAACATCTAAAATCCTTCACATTCTTCCTCGCGAGTACGTGTAGAAACCGAGGAATGAAGGAGGAATGAAGGGAGGGGTGAAGGGTGAAGGAAGGGGCGGAGGAGGAGGGAACAACACAGGTTTTGGCAAGAGAGGTCTTAACGCAATGGGGTTTGCCATAAATCTTGCTTCTCGCATTCCTTTATCTTCCGTGGTCAAAGAACTCTTTCTCCCTTTCCGCTCCTTTAAACGGAACGTGAGAAACGAGCAGTCTCAGGGGGGAAAGGAATCAACGCCTCGAAGAATCAACTTCAGACAAAAATCTCAAGAATTTTTTTTCGTACTCGCGTTTGATTGATCCGTGAGAAAAAAGAAATGCGAGGGATTTCTTCGTTTTCCCCGGGAAAGCGAGGGGGGGGGGGGGAAACGCTGTGCAGCGAAGAGATGGCGAAGAGATGAGATTAAAAGTTCATCGTCCTGATAGGCTACTTGGCACAGTCCCTGCCCCAGTGGCTGATTGATGATGCTTCTCCCCCCCTCAAGCTTTTTGGGATTTTTTTCCTTGTCTCTCACTTTAGCCTCTCGACTTGATATCCGCCGAGACGCTGATAGAGCCGGTTTCATTAACTCCCTCTTCCCCCTTCCATATTTCGCAAACTGTATATATGTATTATGGAATAATATTTGGGAACGGGACGCACGAAAATAGGTGCATGTTCGACTGCCCACTCGGTGTATATTTTCCTATCTTTCCCCCCCTGAGCGGTTTCGAAGAAATTACTCTGGTTCCTGCTGCCAGCCCAGAGAGAGGGACGTTAAGCCTCATTTTGCGGGAAAATTCGCCAGGGAATCTTTAAAACTGCTCAAGATGAGCCCAACGAAATTCAACACTCTATTTCAATTTGTGAAAAAGCAGCGCCGGGAGGGTGAGCCAACCCGCTGGTCCCTTAGGTGAATCTGGCTGTCGCATTGAAGGCTAGCGTTTTTGGACCAGTGCGAGAATTTCTGCTCGTTGAAACTCGAATTTCGTTCGTCTGCCGACCGGGTCGCTGTTTTAACGCCTCCGCCGGCGTGAATAGGACCGAGAGAACGCGATCACTCACAGTGATGGGGGCAGCCACGTGTTAGAGGCGTCATGCATCATTGAAGGATCCACTCGTGTTTCCTCTTCTCCCCACTTCTTCGCTTGCACTCAACACGTGTACACACAGCCGCACACAAACGATAAAAATTTGCGAAAATAGAGCGGTGGACACACAGGAGCACGGAAGATGGTCTCCCCCTTTCTCTTCCCGCGATCCATAAAAAAAAGAATCTCCGCCTCGCCCCTACTTCCTTCCCTCTCTCGCTCTCTCGCCGTTATGGGGGGTCTGGAATAGATGCTCGACGGATCCAGGATACTCATTCCGTGCAAGCTCTCCACTATCGCGAAATTCCTTTCCCACACATCCTCCCACCTATACCCTGGGCTCTCCATCTAACCCGCGAGGAGAACATAGGAGATAAGAGTCATTATTCCTGCCCTAGGATAGAGGGCCCTCTACTATGGATAATTTTTTTTATTTAGAAAAGTGTCTGTCTTTCCATTTCCACGGGGATCATGTGTTTGTGCGAAATTCTCCCGCCCCTGCAAGAAAACATTAGGGCAGCTTGTGTTTCAGAGATGCACAGCACGTCCTCGGCAAGTGTGCCAGAGTGCAGCGACTTATCGATCTTCTAGAACAACAGATGGAATATAAGATGAGCTCTGGGTTGCATGCAGTCTCTACAACAGCGTCATCAACAGACGAGAAAGTGTTTCACGGGATGTTGATCCGGAGAGAGAAAGAATCGGAAGACGCCATGCGCCTAGGAAAGGGGAGGGTACATATCGACGTGCGCGCACTCCTGCTATCCCCTTCCCTGCATTCTGTGATCAAGAAGGGGCCAATAACTACAATTGTCCCGAGCCAGGGTAGGGTCGGCTCTAATCCGATAGAAGGTGAGGGAAAGCCCTTGCTAAGCCTCCTATGCTCCGCTCCCTCCACTCCCTGTCCCCCATTCAAAGGTTCTTTCTTCCCGCAGATTCATTTCATTTCCTTCCCTGCAATTCCCTTTTCCTTTCACTGGGAGATCTCTTATTCCTCCTTGTTATCCACGAGCTATATCGGGATCATCTAGGTACTGGACTGTCGGCGGGAGAGTGCCGTGCGCACCCGAAGGGTCCAGGCGTCCGGCGAGCATTCGAAGCACGTGCGAGGCGGCGGTGTTTAAGTCAGGGCTCTCCCACTAAGTGCTTCCAGGGAATGCGAATGTTCTCGAGGCCATCTGGCGCTTTGTTGGGAAATGGACTGCGGTTAGGACTTGAGGGGTCGAGACTTCATCCGTCACCGTCATCAATGCCAAGAGATGATGTCGGTATCAGCATAGACATAAAAATTATCTGACATCAGGCGATAAGGTCGGATTCATTAGTCTCATTTATGAGGATTTACTTGACAGAATGCGTGTTTGAATTTGTAATCTGAGCAGTATGGGAAGGCAACTTTTTCTCTTCAGGGAGATTACGGGGAATGTCTTTCACAAGGTATCAAAGGGTTAATTTCAGCGTTATGTATATATATGGATATGGATTGCGCCGGCTTCTTCCCAGACGATATGGCTTTCGTGATTATTTTCTCCCTCCCGTCTTTTTCCGGAACTGTGAGTCTTGGGTTATGGCTTCATTCATAATTGCATAAAGCGGGAATCCTCATAGCAAAGGCATGCTCTTGAACTGTCTCGAAATTTTCGTTCCAGGAGAAAATGTCATATGAAATCTCAATGGAAATCTACAAGAAAAGTTCACGAGGAGTTAAATTTTGAGTTTCTAAGGAACTTTTTAAAATGTCTATAGAGTTTGATAACTTAAAAAATCTCTATCACCAGTGTCATTTGCCTGAGGTGATCGTTTCGTTCAAATCCATGAGTTCGTTTCGATTCGATGCAGAGCAGATGAGGCGTATTTTTTTTGCAATGTGTTCACTTCGGTAGGGAGGAGACCCGAGTTCACGAGAAGTCTCAAGTGCTCAATCCCTTATGCGAGGCGTTTCCAAGAAAACTCACTCCTGACTATTTTGGTCTCAGAACAAGCTATTCTATGCGATTTATGACCATAAGCAAAAAAGAAATCAAGTCTTTGGTATTTTAGCAGAATTTTTCCATCGATATGCACGCATCGAGGGTATTCAAAGCAGGATATTCGCTTGCAAGTTGTGGAATCGTAAGTAGTAGCAAGGAGGAAGAGAGCGAAAGACTGGCAGCGTGCGGCTTTCAGCACCCGGGCGCTCGGTGCCTCCACTTTAGCTTTTCTTCTCTTTTCCTCCTGCTGTTGAAGCGGGGAGGAGAATGGCTTCTTTGTGCGCCGTGGTGTCGTTCTCAATCGCGAGGATGCAGCCTCAATGGGGGGTGATAAGTTGGGGGTCTTCCCGATAGAAGGGGGATGTATGGAAATTCTATCAAGCTATTCAAATATCTCTTCCTTTCTTCTTTTCACGAGGTTGCTGCCTAGGCTACCCTGAGATAGTGCATTTACACGGTGCAGATCAAAACCGCTACGAAAAATGAAGTTATCTGAGTTACTTCAACAATTGGAAGCAGGTGAAAGTATGTGGAAGCAGGTGGAAACAGGTGCTCCATGAAAAAAATAGGATGATTATAATATCACTCCTTATTTTAAAAAATTCATAACATTTGTTCTAACAATGATAGAAACTTCTTTCCTGCGGTATTTGAAAGCCTTGTTTATGTAATTTTTTAATGGTGAAAGGTGCTGTGATTGTTTGATAAAAGATGGTGAGAAGGGAATCAGAGATGGTACCAAGTGTGAGAATCATAAGTATGAAACCCTTGACTGAAAGAGAATTGAAAACAGTCAAAACAAGTAGATGACAACTGCTTCAGTAAAAGAAATGGACCGAAGTGGACGACCTTCTCCAAGGTGATTTGAAAGTAAATCCAATTTTTTTTCCCCATAAGTTTCGTCCCAATAAGGATAGAAACTTTTTATCGAAGCATTTGAAAAATATTTTTATTGAACTTTTTTTAAATCTCCAATATCACTTCTAAAGATACTGTCATAATAATTATTTTCCAGGAATGCATGGAAACATTTATTCCATCTATATGATTTTCTCTGAAGTCCGGGCAGTTGAAGGTCATCCATTTCGGTCCATAATTTTTACTGAAGCAGTTGTCAATAAATGGTTTGAGTGTTTTTAATTCTCTTGCAGTCAAGGGTTTCATGTTTATGATTTTCACACATGGTACCATCTCTGAACCTAAACCATAGACCCAAAATCTCAAACCACGCTGCAATTTTGGCGCAGCCACTTACAGTCAACTGCCGCGGGCATTTTTTTCTTTTATCAAACAATAACACACTATTATCTCCGATTTTAATTAAACTTCGCAGATACGGTTTTCCTGCTCCCAAAACCCCAAAACGTAAACTTTCAGACTGATATCAGAAATTTGACCTGCATCTGATCCACTGACCCAGTGGATCAGATGCAGGTCAGGTCAAATTTTTGGGTCCTTAGCTGACCACATATATTTAATACCATATAACAGAAGAACTATTTAAACTAGAGACTCGAATGAGGAGTCTATTCCTCGGATATTGCATAATAGTTTTTAAAATGTCATAAAATTTTCACTTGAGCGGTTAACACGCAGAGCAAGAAAATGGAAGATGTGGCACCCAAAGCTGTCTCCGAGGAGGAATTGCATTAAATGATTCAATAGGAATCTTGCCACCTGGTTCCATCTGCGTCTTTCATTTATACCGCAGTCGTGGTATTGATCGTCAGATGCATCATCGTGTCAGGCTTTTGGATGAATCCTTTCAACCAAATTTAGCAAAATTCGAGAGTGTTGCTTTGTTAAGTCTTTGAGTGATTAGTTGTGGAATGTTCCATCTCTAAATTGCAATGAACAAATGGGGTCCTGAATTCATGAATCCGGATGAATTAACGTTGGATGTGGCACTGGGGTAACAACTCTGCTCGAGGGCAAAATGCATCTTCTTTCGAATAGCTGTGATTAGATGCCATTAGATGCTACTAACTAGATGCCACTCGTGAGACAACGATTCTAGGAGCCTGGTGCCCCACATGCCATTACGGTGATCGTCATCCGCGGCACGATTAAAGGAGATTCGAGCCAAGCCACTGCCTCAATGAGGCCTGCTAATTAAAGTCTCCTTCATTAGCAGAGACCTTTTTCTTTCTCATTCGCAGTTAATTGCACGGGGGAGTGTCAAGGTCTTTTTCCCTCAGCCAGAATGAAGAGCGTAGCTGATTCACTGGAAGAAATATTGCATTAACATTTATATGTTTACACAGCTTTGAGGATTCACTTTTTCCCCCCAAATAACTCCTGCTTATTCAATTTGTATTTTTAAAGAGTCGGTGAGATCCATTGAATCGTTAACGTTTCTCGTTATATCTTGATTCTGTCCATCTAACTGTAACTACAATAGTTGTTTCCATTATGAGCAGAAACTGGTAAACATTTTACGCTTGAAAATAAAAGTACGGCCAGGAACTCTCTGGTTTAGGCTGAAAAAAAAATGAATAAAACACTTTTATTTATTTTCCCTCTTATGCGAAAGACGGGAAGACCACTTTTTCCTATTGATAGATAAGGAGGGTCAATCATTCATCCTGTAATATTGCACTAGGAAGGAATGAATTTCCAACGACGGCACGGAAGTAATATATAATCCTAGGGAATTATGAGAAATTTTCTTATGGGAGTGTCAACTGAATGCCTTGTAGCAACGACATATTGATGCGAAAGAAAGGCTCCTGCAATTTTTTTACGGATTTTTTTTTTCTGGCCCCGTTCCCGAACTGCTCTCACTCCCATCGCTCTGAAGCAGGTTTTAGTCCTGAGACGCGAAGTGTTGGAAATTCCTAAAGGAAAAATTGGATTCCTTTGGTTCCGTGTCTACCTGTCAGCCGTTGAGAAGTTAATTGCATCAGAGAAAGAAACTGTGCCAGGGCCGTTCGGGTAAAGGAGGGAAACCAAAACTAAAGGTCAATAGCCATTGACCTTCCGTTTAGCCATTGACGCAAGGGGGTAAGAGTGCTCCTGAAATCGGGACTCTTATTTCCCTCTCCACTCCTTTTCTCGGAAGGTCTTGAGTACGAAGAATTTCCCGATCCACGACATTATGGCTGCAATATTTCCTGTTAGACGCGACCAGGTTCGACTCATATTATATTTAGAGTTATTAAAAGCCATTAAATTTCCTACGAATTTTCTTCCATTTTAAATTCTAAGTCAAACCTAATTCAAAACCAAAGAATTCCATCCACTTTCTTATATAGAATTGTACAGGTAGATGAGGGTTTTCAATCGAGTTTAAAAATTATTAGATTGACCTTGCGTTATTAATAAAGTATTTATCGAACATCTATATTCGTTCCAGTTTGCGGCGACAAAAACATTCAAGGCGATGAGCGATCAGTGCGGTCGGACCATTTTCTCATAGAAATGGATCCGTCCAGTCGTAAAGGTCCTGGACGGACCTTTATGACATGGCACGCAGTGGAGATCCCCTCTTGCCATAATCCGGGTGGAAGTGAAACGATTCGATCCGACGGGACCCGCGTTGGTGTGGGTGGATCCAAACTTCCCACGCACTTACGACTGGGGCCATGGTTGCCTGGATATTAATCCGATTCAGGCTGACGAACGCCATCTTGAAGCATCTCGAAGGGGCAGCAGAGGGAAAGGACATTCAGACCCAGAGGAAAGTCCCGAAGGAAGAATTCAATCCTGATCCCTCTTTCTGCATTTCAATGTTTCCACATTCTGCATGCCGTCTGGAAGGCGAAAGAAATCGGACCGTATGGACTTTTCCCTCCCCTTGCTCCCATTTCGTCCCACGCAAAAAAATCCATCCAGTCTATTCCATGCACGCATTGCGACCTTACAGGACAGGAACTACCACTCAGACTTGACTCGAAATGGTATAAAAGCTTTCTTTTCCATTTCCTCACAAAGTCCACTCATCTTTCTGTATTATTCTGACAGCGTAGTATTTGCTCTTGTGTTCCCTACCCCACGAAAAGCTCAATCTTATTTTGCTGAAGATTGCTGCTCGCAAGATTCGTTGAATCCCTCCATGTAGTTACGCAAAAAATTAAAGTTTCAACGAAATTTTTGCCGTGTATACATATACTGTAGAATGAATTACAGATTACTGCCTGTTAATATTACATGACAGTGTTTGGTCCTTTCAATCCTGTAAGGACATATAAGGGAATCAGATCACGAGCGAAACACAAAAACATTCATGGAAAATTGAAAGGTTGGCAATTTATTTCTTGATTATTATACAGCACATAAGTGCCTCGCTCGCAAACACGGTTTAAAAAACTCAGTATTGCAGGATGATCAATTTACAGAGGCATAAAGGTTGAATCCGGGCTTCAAACATAGTAGTAGTCTTCAATGAGTTGAGGAGAGATCCCAGCCACGTCAGTTTCTCTTGGGGTTCTGCAATGTCAAAATCGTCACTCTTACAATCATTCATGCAGATATCTCTGGTCCAGTTGCGCAATCAAATCAATTAATATGAAAGGACACGAGTCTGCAGTCAAGGCTAATTGCACTCTCTCGTTCGCGAATCGTATTTTCGAGACTCTGACTCCAAGCTAGTCAGTTCCCAAGTTTGAAATAATTCCTTCTGATACTCAGCTCCCTATTACCTCGCATTTCCAGGGTTCGGTATGGACCCTAGATCCCTGAGGAACATCTATCACTGAGTATAATCCAATGTTTAGAAACTCACTTCTTACCTCATGCACTCCAGGCCTTCGGGAAGCCTGAAGCTGCCTGAACTTCTGGGACCCAGGCTGGTAAGGCGCAGAAGTGTGGAACCATTCTGCTGATGCTGTTGCATAAGGTGCCGGGAGGTAACGTTGTCGGTATGCAGTTTGTGGTGATTGCGAACGACAATCTCTGGCCCTGTGGCCAGGCTTGCCGCATGTGTAACACTGGAATTGTGTTCGTAGGGCAACCGGTGCGGTCTGCGAAGCCATAATTCGCAAGGTTTCAACTGCTCCTGATGGTACTGGTGTTGGTGAAATAGCTCTTGCTGTGCCTTGGGTCGGGAGTAAAGAAGTTGATGCTTGGTTCAATCGAATTTCTTTCAGTGCTTCTTCGAGATCGGAGAAGACCAGAGACGTGTCAGTCGTCTGTTGGGATGGATATGAGGCCAGCCACGCATTCTCTTCACGGTCAAATGTCAGATATTTTGCGGAAATTAGATTTTCTTGGAAGCCTCTGTACCTTGGGTCTCGCCTTAGACCCTCAGCGAACTGATCATGGACCAAGTCCATTCTGTTGGTTGCGTCCAGGTCTGGGAAAGCTCGTCGGGCAAGGAGGCACAGCTCTTCGTAGAAGTCGTCCAGGGTTTCTAGGGCTCCTTTGTATCTCTGCCTGAACTCAAGCCTGTAAACAACTTGTAACTCATTGGGTTCGAGAGCGTTTCTGAGAATATCAGTGACTTCCTGGAAGGTGAGGTTGGGGCCTGGGGCGGCATCCAAGTAGACCAAGAAGGCCCTTCCTGAGAGTCGTGTCGGCAGGTATGTCAGCTTCTCTCGTTCACCCCAGGCGTTTGCTACCGCGCAGACATTGAAATGTGCCAGCCAAAGGCGGAAGTCTGACTTGCCATCGTATGTGTCTGGGATTGCAAAGAAGTTTCTGACTGGTCCCAGACACTTTCCAGATTTGCATGCAGAGGATGCGATTTCTCCAGGCGTCTCCTTTGCGGGTTGAAGGCTGTTGGAGGACTCCAGTGCTGGTCCTTCTGATTGGGTTTTAACGGAAGTGCTGGTCATGATGGCTCTTTTAGGGTCTGATAATTCGATGCTGGTAAATGCTTCTGAATTTCTCTTACTGAGAAGGGTCGTGCAGTCAGCGCGTGGGTAAAACAACGGTTTCCTTTTTACCCTGAGCTCGGAAGTACTTCAAGGCTTCAGCACGAAACATAGATAGATCCCTGGACGCACACCTATCACAATAAGAAAATTCAATGTTTCTCAACCCACATTTATAACCTAATGCAATCTAGACCTGTACTTCAAATTCCAGTGTTACTGGAATTTGAAGATTTTACCATATCATTCTCACACATCTTCACAATAAGACAATGTCACCGAAAGTACAAAGTAGGACTTGCTCACGACCTGCCCAATCAAGCATAAGAAATCGTTGTCCTCATCTAATGGGGGAACATATTCAGATCCGGTTAACCGAAGAAAGATATGGTCAGCGTCAGGCTTCCTGATCATCGAAACATCTCATCGAAAGACATAAGCAAAGTCCTAACGGATTTTTTTCAGTACTGACCAAAGATGTACGATCCAGTAACAGTTTTATCCAATGATTATGCGGAGGCGTAGTCATTTGAATAGCTGCAGCTTAGAAAGCAGTTATTGAATTTTTTATCCCTTAATCGCGATAAAAATTCCAACAGACTCCGTTTCTGCCACACGCCAAGAAATTATATAGGACGACCATGCATTCTTGCTATTGACAAAGAGATAAGATTCATGTCGGAGCTCCTTATAAAATATTCCGCATTACGGTTTACAATGCGTGGGAAACAGCTTTCCTCCGCTTGTCGTTGCCGTGGAAATAATCAATGAGAATTAATAATAGAAAATGGACGTAACTGCTCGAGAAGAGTCGATAATTATTGTAGTTCCCTCACCATGACGTTGCGATGAAGCATTAAATGCGATTTGACACATCAGCAGTATCGTCGCAACCTCTTTTTTTTTTTAAGCGGAGTTCGCCAGCCAGTTTCAAACTGTGAATCAACTCAAGCTTTTATAGCTCGTTCCTCCCGAACTCACAAGTTCCAACTACAGTCTGTGATATTCATTGTGTTGTCATAAGGTTCTCCTGCTGCCGAATGCAAATGGAATGTGTCTCAACGGGTAGAGACCCGAATTTGTATGGTTCATCTCTTCCTTTTCCCCGCGAGTAATAAAATAAAAAATCTACCCCTTAGGAACATCTGTGAACGAAATCAATGCAATGCTCTGTATAACATACTCTGAACCCTCCATTAGGCCGACAAATGATACAAGATTTTTATGTTTCTCTTGGGATAATGGATCTAGGGGGGGGGACTGAGAAACTGCAATCCATTTACAGGATTAGTAGGGAACATTGACAAAGATGTGTCACGCCTGCCTCTAATGAGTTTCCATCTCATATGAGTTTTCGAACCGTAATCATGCAAACGCCATGTGTTTCTTTGCAATGATTCATGAATGGGAATGTCAAGTAGGAAATGCCTAGTTTTTCCCATTGCCCATAATAAGGATGGGCCTCCAAATCCTTGGATTTAGGGGCTCCCATCAATAAGAGTCAAAATGGGAAAAGGCAGAAGACGCCTTTGCGATGGCTTCTTCCGCGAACGCCCGTCTCACCTTCTTTCAACCGGCTTTCAAAGGCTTCTCTTTGTCAGGCGATATGTGGACTCTGGCCGCGACCGGAAATGGGATCTGACTACACAGGAGAATTTTTCTCCCTTATCTATGATGCTCCTGAACTGCAATAGATGCTCCTCGGAAAAGAAATTTTTTGCAAGCAATGGAGAAATCAAATGAGGAAATAACGTGCTCGGAGCAGCTCAATAGCCCTATTAAGCCTCGCTTTTGGAGGTTCCATGAGCCATATTTTATTCACCGTCCATTTGATGGCGATTAAACAGTATTTGTTTGCTCATCCCTCCACTCAATTGAGTGCACCTGCCACGAGAACGTTGGGGTAATCGTTCTACAAACCGCAATCAGCGACACGCGACTGAACAGAATATATTTTTCATCCGTAACATGGATTGCCCAGATGTAAGTCTTGTTGCAGGTTCACGCGGAACCTTTGGAACCCAAAGGGAAAGGACTCCAAGTAGTTGTATGAAATGCCACATGGGCATCTTTGACAGTAACCAGATCTTAATTCGTAGATGAATATGGACGATTGCCACCAGATGTAAATACTACCAGGGGCCTATCCAATAAATTTAAGGCAACCTATTAACACTGGCTGCCTGTCTTCCATGCATACATTGTATTTTAAAAAGTCGACACCCTGAATTCTTGTGCATGCGGCGTTTGCCTGTCCGAGGGAGAGCCAACACGATTGGATCCTAAATTTTATTAGTGGGGGAAAGACGGAAAGCTGTGAAGAAGCGAAGGAGAATGGTAGAGCACAAATGCAACTGTGCAAAGAAAATCGGCATCCTTTCTTGTCCGGGCATAAGAAATTCATGCGAATAGGGAAAACTTTCATGGTAAACAACGCCCCTCTATGTCAGCTTATCCCGGGGAATACGACGTGGACGTGCAGATGGGACTTGATTGGAAAGGGGCTAATGAAATGAGAAGTGTGTCTCATTCCTTGTTTTGCGCGTTTCCAACCCTTTCATTCCCCTCTAGTCCTGAGAATGACTGTTCTGTTGATATAAAAACCTGATTAAGATGGTGATGATGGCAGCACAATGGTAGTGATGGTCGTGTGGATCTTCAATCAGCAGGGACTTCCAATTCCTCCTCTGATTCTTCATCTGCTAGACTGATGAAGTGTCTGTCAATTTGTGGCATCTGCTCTTTCATCCATCCTCAAGTATTTCTCTTCCAACTTGATTACATGATTGACACAGTTGTGCCACACAGCAGGAGAAATACCGTCACAAACGATTCGAATAAGTGACACAACCTCACTGCTCACAGTAGGATGCTTGTTCTGACGCCTGATTCTCTGCTTCATCGCTGACCACACCATCTCAATAGGATTCAGGCAGCAGTGATATGGGGGAAGACGTAATACTTGAATGTCGCGGTGTTGCGCCAGGTCCTCAAGAGCGAACTTCCGGGGAATGTTGGCCAATTTTATTGCAGCTAAAAGAACATCCTTCCTTGGAACAGGTGCAGGAAGTGCGATGTTATTTGCTCCCATGAAGGATATGATGTCGGCCTTCTTGGTGTTTCGATTGGGTGGACGAACAAGAAGCCTGGAATGGTAGCTAGCATTATCGAGCACGATAACTGCCTTTTGGTCTCTTGGAATCGCCGGCAAGAGCTGTTCCTCAAACCACTTCTCGAACAGATCCGCGTTCATGTCCTCATGATAATCGGCAGATGAAGATTTGATGTTTTTCGCCTAAAGGAGAAGGCAACCAGGAATGAATCCATCCTCACTGCCTGCATGCAAGATGACAATCCTCTTCCCCCTCGAAGTTGGTCCATCGAGGCAGCAATGCGAGGTGCCGTCAGTGAAGCCACGGGCGACCTGTTCATGAGTGTCATACCAAATTTCGTCCAACCAGATGATTTTATTGCCATCCGCACGAAATTGCCGAACTTTTCTCAGGTACTCATTCCTCCAGACAACCAATCGCGGTGACTCCATGATGATCCGTCGCTGATCCAGTTTTCGATAGCGAAAACCCAGTTGTATGAGAAGGCGCCGAAGATGGAAAACTGTATGGGAAGCAATCGTCAGTTCCTGCCGTCTTCTGCTTCAAACGGTGCAGCAGAGTAATTGTAGTGGGGGCTTTCTTGCATCCATTCATATCAAACTGTTCTGCGAATGAGGTCACACAAAAAGGAATCAGCCTTACAAAATCGTTTCACCTTTGTGCCTCTTTTCTGCGGTGTTTTTGGAGTTCCACGCTTGATAATTTTGGAGACGGCGTTTCGATGAATACCGAGAATTCCCGCAGTCTTCGTCACAGCCTCATACCGAAATTTCTTTCTGCAATATCGGTAAGCATTTAGCACAAGAACTTGCATCGGCTCAAGGACCACTCCCTTGAGTGATCCTTGAGCACTCTGGGCCCATGCATCCGGCAACGGCGGCGATGGTTCTTGTTGGGGTTGAAGTGATGGTGGTGATGATGAAGATGCAGATGATGGTGATGGTTGCGGTGATGACGAAGATGCAGATGACGGTGATGGTTGCGGTGAATCCGTTCGCTCAGAACTCCAAGGTCGCCACATGATGAAGAATGACGAGAGACTGAAGAAACTTGACAAAAAGCTGTGATGGTTGGGGTGGAGACGTGTTATTGACTGGTCATAAAGTTCCCCCATGCAATACTCGACCATTTGTCAACGTTGTGAAGTGAATAATCCTAATTCGCGCCATAACCCTTTGAGCCTTTTTGTGGCTGTCGCATGCACAAGAATTCAGGGCGTCGGCTTATACTGGGTGGTTCATAGTAAACCATTTTTTATCTACAGGATGTCGCGCAAAAAGTGAACCCCTATTATAATTTACTTAATTTATCGTCAAACTGCACAACTTGGCGTTACGTGCCCATAAGTAGCTAATCACACTTGTCAGAAGCGATACTTAATGTAGTCACCCCTCTCCTTCGGGCATGTTCGCAAGCGGAACTGCCAGTGAGCAATAGCGTCGTTGATAGATTTCTGCAACTGATGGTGCCATTTCTGCTGAAACACAGTTTTTAAGTGAGGGAAGTCTTGAGTCTTCTGCTTCTACACCATCTACTACTAGTCGTCCCAGATTTGATAATAGATCGGATTGAGATCAGACAAGTTAGCTGGCCACAGATCTGGCACTATCAGCTATATACACCTCCTGCTGCAGAAACCGGGTTGTCTTTCTGACGCGGTGCGCAGGTGCGCTATCTTGCTGAAATACTGAAATACTAAGTGATATTTCATTCACTGGTAAGGTAGATAAGGTAGACAGAAGTCCACAGGACACTGGAGGAAAAGATCGTGACAGGGGGGGGGGGGGAGAAGGGGAAGTTCAACACGTCACATCCTCGATATTGTTCCTAAACTTCTACAGGTTGACTTTCAGCAATGACTGGACAGGGATTGTTAAGGGTCCGTTGTGGAAGCGGGGTGCTCATAAGAAAATTACGGGTAGTAGCGTTGGCAAACGACTTCTCACCATGAGCGATTGCAAGCGGGTTTAAGGTCGTCTCACTCGGCGAGGACGAGATTGACTTCCTTTCTGAAGTAGCATACTCTGGGCAGGTAGTTCACCGAGCCAGATGTAACGGCATGCATGGGACTGGTGAATCCGTCCGGAGAAACTGTCAGTAGATCACTCTTGCCACCAGTGGCGTAGGGAAGGGGGGGGGGGGGGTTTAGGGGGTTAGAACCCCCCCCTTGAGCCTCCCAGTCAGTGACACTGACAGACGAAACCATCCTTGGGAATTCCAATTTTAGCTATGCCCCTTCGAGGAAAGTCTGATGTCCGTCCACAGACCCAAGATGCCAGACCATGATTTCTTTGAAAAGATATATTCCAGGTAGTGCAGTACGGCGTAGGGTTGGGGTGTCTAGCTGGCCTCAACTCCCCCCTTGCCGATTTCCTGCCTACGCCACTGCTTGCCACATCTCAAAAAGGCAGTGACGTAGAGGGGAATATTTTTTTTTTATCCTGAAAATTCCAACTTTCGCAACGCACTCTAAGTCTCTTAGCTGCTTACTGCGACGAATGAAACTTTGGATGAACCCAGTTAAATCGCATTTTCTCATTTTTGATCCGAGGCAACACAGAATTCCACTTAACTGCGAAAGGTTTCCAATTCCATGCGCCAAAGCCGTAAAGCTTCTTGGCATTACGTTCCGGCATGACTTCCTCTGGAAGGAGCAAATTAGTATGATTTGGGGGGAGGCACGCGAAGGCCAATAGCCTGAAATTCCTGTCTGGGGCAAACCGACGTCAACCTGACACTCTTGTCCGACTTCATGAAGCATCTATTGGACCCGACATTCATCGGGACTTATGGCTTTGCAGTTGGGACTAGTAGTACAAATGCGAGCCTCATTTCTCTTGGCCACTTTGAAACATCCATTATTAAATGCTCATTTTTTTTGCCGCGATACATATCCAACCAACTCAAGCCTGGTGAGCCTAACATCACCCCCCTGTGCATGCATTCAGCCTTCGACTATCTAGACTCGAGGATCCTTAATCACCAGAGACGGCATCCCTCCAGGCGCAATCCAAGCCTCACACCACCATGTTAACATGGAGGGAATGTACGAAGGCTGTGAAAAGGAACTGGGACTGGTTCCGTAACGTCTACATATTCCTTGATGTACATATGCCAAGTTTCAAATAGATATTGCGTTGAGTCTCTGAGGTGCATGGGTAAAATTTTTTGCTAATTCATTTCCTTTCAAATTTTTCTAAACATTTTTAAAATTACTTTTTGACCTTCCCTGGCGGTCTTGCTTCTCTCTGACCTTGGGTCATCCATGATGGTTCGCCTTTTTTTGCTATCCTTTTGTGCCTGTCGAATGTCATCAGGCAGTCAGGAGAATCTGCTCATAAAGCCCTAGCACGCAACGTAACTTCGAGTTTATTTGGCGACTTTCCCTATATTCACGCAAAATCTCAACGGCTATCAGAATATCTTATTTAGTTCAATAAAGAGTATTTTCGCCAAGGGAGTCCAAGAATGCTTTTTTTATTACGGAAAAATTATGAAGGAACCAACAAACGAGAAATGTTACACATGTACTCAAGATCCCCGATGCAATGGCTATTGTCCATCGAGGAATGAAGGAATTACAAAACCAGTCCCGTTTAATTTGATCACCCCTTGTTATTCTAAGCTCTTCTCTGAAAAAAGAGGGGGAGGCTTCATTAACGCTTGTGATTTTTTTCAGCCTCTAATGAGGGCTTCCTGCACTCCTGCAGTGTTTTCTTTTCTCTCATAAAACAGACTTCCAGAGAATTACCATTAATTTCCTTATCAGCAGGCTCAAAACACAAATTAAAGGCATAGCATACCAGCCATCAACATAATCACAGGAAAATTGAAGAGGCTGGCGGCCTCAACCACCCCCTTCAGCTCTGCTTCAGATATGAATTAGCGATCACGTGATTATAAATTAGCGGTCACGTGGTCCTAAGTTAATCACCTGCATCTCCTAGGTGATGGCAATGGAACGCGTTACTGTAATCTGATTACTTTCTGGAGGAACGCATTTCAGTAATGAATTACTGTTCGCCTGGCACTATCTCCTTCGGAAAATAAACATTTTTTTCCTGGAAACTAGACTTCTTTTCGTTGCTTCCTGCATGCACATTTAAAAAATTAATTTTGTATAATTCATGCTTGGTAATTTCTATATAAAGATGCTAGGGTGACTTTAGATACAGGGAGTTCATTAAGTAGTTTTCATTAACTAAATGAAATAGTCAATCTCCAGAGTGACTTCACGTATTGCAATTAAATTTGAGATTATAACTCGAAATATAATTTTAAAAGTTTATGGACCTGTACTTTTGGCTGACTCTGCTGTTGAAAGTGTGCATACACTTGCATTTGTCGCAGGTTGGTGTGTATAGGGTGCAGAGTTGCAACCAGATGAACAGACAAAATATATATATATTTTTTAACTGCACAATGTGTGACTATATTTGCTGGTTATTGCGCAAATGGATGCAATGTGATTGGTGTAATGCAGGCTTTCCGAATGGAGTTTGGACCATGCCCTTTCAACCACAAACGTCGATTACTCTCATTAGGCGCTTTGAACTAACAGAAAGCGACCAGAACGACAAAAGAAGTGGCGGATCAGCAACCCCTGCGACTGTGGTAGTAGCGAGAGAAACGATGCACTTTCGCCACAGGAGCCACATGCAGCGCCACCTATCAAGAAATTCCATGGTGCCTTGAGCTATGTTCTTATATTTCATGTCAACCCGTCCCAGCCACTCTGAAGATATACCATTTCCATCGAATACAGTTGCTTCGTTCAGCATCCAGCAACACTGCAGCCTGTCCGCCGCGCCATACTCAGAAGGCTTATCTACGAGACCATTTGCCATTCCCTGGGCATCGGCAAAGCTATTATACCAAGGCCTAGGCAGATCTTCTGGGTTTTAGGTTCCATTAGCTCAACTGAATGGTAATTCAAGACTAATTTGATCAACTGATTACAATTAGAAGGGAGTAATCTGATTGTAGTAACAGACCAATTTCCTTCGAATGAATCAGTAATCAGTAACTGATTGCTGATTTACGCAGCAATTTTCCAAACCCTGTCTATGCCACATGCAAAAGTTATTAAAACAACCCAAATTTGAACGTGCCTCTTTTGGGGCACCTTCACTACTATTCCCATGACTTTGGAAACAGGAAAAATACATGAAATAACTGATCTCACATGTGTTGCTCCATGTTAGTTTCCATGTGTCCACTTCTATTTGCGAAGGGGTTCGGGTTCGTTTCAGGTTCTTTTTTTTTTTTCCTCATACCACTCTATCGAAACTCACGGACCCTGCTTGAAGTCGTGTTATTCACAGA
The DNA here is from genome assembly GCA_905338385.1 of Darwinula stevensoni. Lineage (NCBI taxonomy): Eukaryota > Metazoa > Arthropoda > Ostracoda > Podocopida > Darwinulidae > Darwinula > Darwinula stevensoni. Next base: position 9,645 of record CAJPEV010003368.1, on the reverse strand, counting down.
ATTAAGCAACCAATTAAATTTAAGCGATTTCGAGAACCGATTTCCAACTGATTACTTCTACAAATTGCATCGTTAGCTCCGTATTATTGATTAGGGTTCTGTGCGCTTCCACAAATTACGTTTGAATTTGGGAATATTATTAGAATAATTATTACATAAAAGGATTAAAATACAATTGTGTGAAAACACAGTCGTTATTCACATAACTCCGTTCAATGAAAGATAGGTCTTCAAATGATTTCTTTTTTTTCGGTATGCTTATTGATTTAGTACCACGGAGATGAAGCATGAGACCGCCACAAGACAATGACACAAAAAAAAGTAACGAAAAGGCGCATAAGATGGGAAATCTTGTCTTGGGAAAAAGTTGCGGAGCAGCTGGACTTTCAGGTCAGATTTTACTATTTTGGTCGACGAGGGCGGGGGGGGGTTGTATTTCGTCCGACATACTCTACATACTCCTTTGACGCACGAGGAACCAATATGTTCCTCTCCATATTTGGGGCATTCGGCTTCATGGGGCACATTGCGTAGGTGGAACCCAAGGAGGAACGTTTCATTTCCCCCTGGTGCGCATGGTGGGCGGGGGAGTTTTCATCTCTTCCCCCTTCGTTCCAATTCCTTTATCTATCCCGGACACGTGGGGGTAGGTTCACCGAGAGGAGGGGATCGCCTGATGATATCCACCATTAGGTGGTGAGATTCCCCTTTAAATAAGTAATAAAAAAAAAAGAGAAAAGTTTCGGATCAATCATCCGTTTCTTTCTCCATCGAGCTCTTCCCATGATGACTTCTATTCCTGTCAAGACATCCCAATCGCCGTTTCCAAGTCTTCCATTCATTTCCTCTGCGTTTCATTTCTCATCTCCGTCATCCTCCATTCCGAGTTTACTTTTTCCTCCTTCGGGATTGACATTCCTTTCCATTCCTTCCTCTCATTTCTCCAGAAAAGTTTCTTCAATAGAACCATGAAACCCAGAGCATACCTTAAATCTGTATAAGAAAATTATGGGAACCGCTTTATTTTGCACATATTGCACGTAAATAGATGCTTTGGGGGGCAGTGCGGGGGGGCAACTGCCCCCCCCCCTCATGTATAGATGTAAGTTTTTATAGCTTCCTTTACTTCCTGTGATGTGTGTGGCATGAAAGTCAACCATCAGAGCTCTCATCTAACATGGTTTCCAGGGCTCCTGGGTTTTTTGCGACATAATTCCGTAAATTTATCTTTTTTAAGCTGGATAAGTCGTGGTAATCATGCTCTTCCCGAGAATTACTCCGACTCTCTGTTGAGGTGGATCCCATTGGTTTTGTGGGCATTAAAACAGTTTGCTTTGATGCCTAAGCCAGAGAACTTTTGTAAAATTTCAAGCTTCTTGAACTATGCGTTGAGAGACTTCATACTGCTGAGGGTAATCATGAGCGGCTTCATCTGATTAAATATATACTCCGTCCGACCATTTTATATTATTTTCTTTTCATGTTGCATAGCCTCCTTGCCCACATAGAAGTTTTACGAAAAAAAAGTCACTGATTATGGTTTAGACGAGGCAAATCTTGAAAGCCGCTCACCGAGGGCGATATTTCCCTTGGGCAAAACTAGTTTCAACATTGTTTGCAATTCTGCTTTCAATTGGCAGATTGAAAGCAGATTTGTACAGTAGCGGTCACGGGAAAAATAAGAAATAGATGTTGAACTTGACATGACATTTCCGATCCATGTTGACCGACAATGAGGTCATAATAAAATGAACTTCCAAAAGGAAACTCGTGGGGGGAAGAGTGATTCCTTCCAACCATCACCACCTCGCACACCCTTGTACGCATTCTCCCCTTCGAGTTATCTGAAATTAATTCGCCTCTGTAAGTCCAAGACAAAGAAATGGCTTGTTACTGAACTAGACAGAGCCCAGAGTTTTTTAATATAAATAAAAAGTTGTGACCGGTGAACCCTAGGTAAAAGTGCAAGAGCACTTTTTATTTTGAATTCCATGCCTTTACAGAAAAAGTTCAAAACTTTGAAATTGAAACCGCAAATCAACGGTGATTCACTGTGAATCACCGGTTTTCAGCATCCAATCAACAGGAGTTCATCAGCGGTTACCGTTGATTTGCCGTCGGACCCAATTCCACCACCTGCTTCACCGTTGAATCACAGGTGACATTTTTTTTACGGACGTCGAGGGTCAACTTTCGCAGACACGAGAGCTAACATGAGAGGTACGAAAGGTTTCTTCAGATTTTTTTTTGCAACGTGGGCCTAACAGATCCTTCCCTCGGGAGTTTTCGTCAAATGTTGACAGAACGAAAACTCTGAATGGTACGTGGGTACATGGACGGTAAACAAGACGAGAACGAAAAATCAGGATGACCTAGACGAAAATTCTTTTCATAATATTTAACCCATCAAAAGAATTTGCATACATTCTTTTTTTTGCCAAAATGATACATTTTAGAGGAAAAGCACAGTAAATCAAGCAGATAAATATTTGTTTTCGTTTTTGTCCCTATGCCTTGTTGCTGCGTGTTAATGAAAAGATATTAACGCAGTATTCGCTTACCAGTTTGACGATTTTCGGGGGAAATGCAACACCGTGTAGCGCTTGGGGAAAATATAACACAAAGGGTAAAAGAAAATGGATTGGAAAGAAAAAGGGATTTGTGCGAAAACTCATTTTAAAAAACTCAACAAAGTTGTAAAAAAAAAAAGTTTAATAACCTAAAATATATCTATATAATAATAATAAAAAATATAATAATTTTGCACCGATGTATTGCTAAGGAAAACAAAAATTATGGTTTGTCAATCCGACGGAAATAAAAATAAATTTTATTAACAGACGGAAAAATCATTGCTGTCTGCATCTACTCCCATTCTTTTCATATGCCATGGCTCAATTGTTTTCAGCGACGGTGCCATGAGTTCACTCACCCCTATAGGGGCACTGGCGCCACTTGGGTTTCGACTCTAGTGACATCTACAGAATACCAGTCACGTAATATCTAAGAAAGGGGGGGGGGGCGTTAGTTCCGTTGGAGCCTGTAGGCCCGTAGAAAACAACGGATTGCATGAGTAGGGTGTGTGACTCATCCTGAAAACACTGGAAATAATTTGAATATATTAGGAGTCGATAGATGTGATCTGCAAGAACGACACCCTGGCCTATCGCATCGAGTGATTCTAATAATAATGAAATAATAATCAGGTACTCGATATATATTATTCGTAAAATAGCTGGAAATTATGGTAAATAACGGTGGACCTGACTGTGAGTTTATGCTGAAATTTACAGCTGAAACTATGAAATTGATCCGAAACTCACAAAGACGTGGGAACCTGAATGAAATGATTGAATTTGTGTAGGCCTGGACTCTTGCCATGCTTCACGCGTTTTCCGTTAGGAAAGCGAATAATCCACTCACGCAAAACGAATTTTCTCGATTGAGTAAATGAGGTTCTGACGATTTTGATCACACGGCACGGCTAAACGGCGTAATATCGGAAGTAAGGCCACCAAGAAGATTCAGAAGCACGCGCGCTTGCCTCCACTGCATCCGCCATGTTGGCGAAAGTGCACGAAGCGACACCTGCAATGAACTCCGGGTAACAAATCTCGGAAACCCCCGAATGCAGTAAGCATGACAAATGAAGCTGGAGCCGTAAATTCCGGGATTATGTTCCTATTTTCCACCCACCCCTTCTCAGTGAGATTGTAAAAATAAACAAGGTCTTCCGCATGAAAAAAAAACAAACAAAAACAAAACAAGGATGCAGTGCACTTTTTAGTTGAATCTGGCAACCCTGTGGATTCTCTCATTCGCTGGTAGCACCTGGTTCATTCAGTTCGGCGCCTCGCGAAAAGTTCCATATCCGAGAATTCTGATCGGGAGTGGACACTCCAAAATGCTTATTCACGGGGCCAATATTAAACTTCCTGCTTCGACTTTCGTTCGATATTGTAGCCGTTGCCCCGAGTGCAGGCGGGGGGGGGGGGGGGGGGGGNGGGGGGGGGGGGGGGGGGGGGGGGGGGGGGGGGGGGGGGGGGGGGGAGCCACTCAAGTCTCGAACGCAATATTGAATGGAAATGTCCGGTGCGAAAGGTCCTGATCGGGGTCTCTCGCGCTCGGGTTTGGGAAAAACCTTTTTTCCCAAACCCCCCAGAATTGGCAGAAATGAAAAAAAAAATCCATTCAGGGCTTTCCGCGAGAAAAGTCACTATAAAAACAGCAACCCGGCTGTTTAGCGGAAATATGAAGAAGACACTTTAATTTTTTTTTCTCTGGCCTTTTCCCGTTTCTTCAAGTTTTGAAGGTATTAAATTACATATTTCATGTTTTTCCTAGTAAAATTCGAATTAAAACATTAATGATCCTAATAAAAAATTTCGGACATTTTATTTGAGAATTTATTAGATGTACTGAAATCGGACATGAGGCAATTTGTTTAGCCCCTAACCACAGTTTAATTTATTGAAGAGCACAATATCCCGCACATAAATCACGATGTCAGAGACAAATTTGATTTAGAAACGCGAATTACAAGCGTCGATAGCGTTGTGAGCCATACGCAAAATATACCAAATTAAGTGCTTTTTCATGTCTAATTACGATATTAAAAAGTAGGCTTAAACTTTCTATAGCTCTTCTGTGCTTTCATCTCGGGCGGCTCAAAAGCATACCGCCCCCCTACCCCCCAAATACCTACCCATTCCCCCCTTCCTCCCTTCCCCCCTTCACCCCCTTTCCCCCCCCCCCCCCCCCCTTCCCCCCCGGGGGGGGGGGGAAAGCGGCGGGAGCCCGCGGAGAACCGCAACCGAGGAGGGCTCTACCATGATTTACCTTCCCCTAGCCTCACCACGGAGTCCTTGAGAAAAAAAAAGGAAAAAAAAAGCTCTCTCTCTCCCTTCTCACTGATTGCTCCGAAAAGAGCACAACACATGACAAAGGAGGTGGGACCATCCCCCCTGGCGAACGATGACGTCATCGCTACCTGCAAGGTCGTTTTCGCTTCCGACCGGGAAGACGTGGCGTAATCCTCGGATGATCCTCTAAGTCTTATCTCCTCTGCGAGCTTTCTTTGTAAATCACTTGGGCGCCAGGCCGCCGCATCTCGAGAGAGATCTCGCTGTTTGTCGTGCGGGGCGGGGCGGGGCGGGGGAGGGGGGTCGGTCGGACGTGAAAAGGCTGATAGGCGTTTATGATACGATAAAAAATGACGTCATATCTACTTCGTCATACGTATCTAAATGCGTGATTGACGTCAGCGTCTGAAAGTTTTTCGAGCATTTTAAATCATTTTCAATGCAGAGCTGGATTTTCAGTCATTGGGAGCAACAAAAAATATTTTTTTTTTGAAAGACGACTCACCTAAGACTAACGAAAGGCAAAAAATAGTAAACTGCAAAAAAAAAACTACTTAAAAACCCGGAAATATTCAGATTCCATTCCGTCATTTTCGTTCCGTAACCGCACGAGAGTGGGATAAACCGTCGAGAAACCGAATGGATCTCGCGAAGAACCTAGACGGACGCGGAAGGAACCCGCAATACGAATAGTTCATCCGAAAAATTTCCCCGAGAGATGGCGCTAGCACACGCACAGCTGCGCGTTCTCGGCCGCACGCACACGAGCGCCATCTACCCCATCTTGGAGGAACCGAAAAGTCGTGGAATTCGGAAGAGGGAAAAAGGCGTCAAGTCATCCTCTCCCGACGCGACGTCATCGTTTGCCCAGGTTCGACACCGACCGAACGACACGAATCGACACGGGTCGACCGGCGTCAACATCACGCCCTCCCGCCGTGCAGTTGGTGCGAACTTCGGTGTTCGCCTGCGCCCTTCCGCGCCTGTCGACTGCGCGCCTGTCGACTGTACGCTCCGTGCATCTTTCCGTGCCCTACTGCTTTCGAGTCTCCATCGCAGCTGGTGGGAGCTCGGATCCTCTCATTCGTCTTTAATTTATTCCCTTTTTCTTTCTTCAGATACGATCGGAATGACTCAGTCCCGGAAAAATTCCAACCCCGGCCGGGAACGTCATGGATGACGTCACAAACGAGCCCCCCCCCTCTGTGCAGGTTCGCCACGTGCACCCGACCAACGAAACGAGAGCGGTAAGAGGGGGGAAAAAAAATAAATAAACCCGGCACCCTTCAATAGTGTTTTCTTCTCCTTTTACTGCGGTAAAAGGGGGCAAAGCCCCGACCCACTTCGAACGAGAATTTCCTCCTCCCGAGAGCGACGTCAGAGGCCATGCGACTGCGGCTCGTGGGAATGTCCCATCTTCAGAACTAATCCGAAAAGGTTTTTTTTTTCGCAACGCAGACATTCCGACTGGTTTCGGCCTCGAGCGTGACGTCACAGCTTGGTTGGAAAAAAAATGTTTCTAATAAATTAAAAAATATAGTAAAATAAATAAATTTAATTTAAAATAAACTATAAATAGAAAATAAATTAAATTAAAATAAAATAATATTTAAAAAAAAGAAAAAGATAGTAAAACGGGATTCCTATCGTGCCGTCCTCGGTCCCTTAAGGCCGACCAGCAGATCGCACGTGCAGACTCGTTTTTCACGGACCCTCGATAAAAAAAAAGGGGGAGGACTGGTTTTTCTATCCCGCTTGTAGATGAAGGAGTTTCTCCGCCGTCAATCGTGGGGGAATTCCCGGCTGCATTGTATGCAGAAAGGTTTTCGTCCGGCGTCGCCATTTCTCTCGCGGCGGGGAGCCGTTTTAGAGCCAGTCGGGGTGATAAAGGCTGAGAGTCGGATTGGAACGGTTTGGGCGGGGAGAGAAGCGGGTGGAGGGGAAGCGGATTTTCACCTGCATTCCTCATTCGGTTTTTTCTTTTTTTTTTTAAAAGTTAATTCGATTCGAGACCATTTAAACATGGCCTTTAAATAAAAAAAAGGAGTTCCACGCCCCGAAAGGGCAACAAAAGGGCGACGAAAGGGCGACGAAAGGGCTAACGGGAGTAGGCACTGTAATGGCAACTGACTCTGGTCTTCCGGTTCCTTTTTTTTCGGTCGTTAAATTCTTGATCCTGTCGGGATCAGGGTTGCCGGAATCCGTGGCCTCGAACTGGGGCTTCGGAGTTCCGTCATCGTCCGCCGCATTCCTTCGACGAAAAAATCGCTGAAAAGCGCGGAACGAAGCGGATCCTCCTTGGCAACACGAAAGGGTTAAAAAAAAAAAAACTTGGCGAGAATCCGCTTTCTCACTCTTGGAATGCGAAAATCGCAGGAATCGACCCCGAGCGTGACGGTTCGAGCATCGCATTGCGAAGCAAATCGGCGATTCCCAGGTTTAAAATCGCATCCGGGAACGAAAGCTAGGCCGGAAGGATTCCGTGCGAGGTCACGACGAGCGTGACCTAGTTTTTTTTTTTCTCGAGCAGGCGCGAATTTTTCAACGATGATAGGCCTAGAAGGGAAAGCGACTCACCGGACGGGAGGAAAGAGGAGGAGGAGTGGATGACAGTCGAGAGACTCATGTTGGCACGGCCGGGAGGATAGGAATACTGAGACTGGCTCGGCAGGGACTGCAGCACTGCTAAGAAAAATCTCAGGCATGTCAATGCTCCCCCACGGTTGCCGGACTCGCGTTCTCGTTTCGGACCCGGAAGGCGCGGCGATCCTTCGCGAGCGAATTCGCGACGCGCGGCGACGCTTCGACGCGCCTCGCCCGCGGATCCCGCGCGGTCCCGTCGAGCGCCCCGACTCAGACGGCGACCAGGTGAGCGAGTCGGTCGGGCGAGGCGAAAGGCGAGGGATCCGACAACCCTGAGAAGGAACCTGCACCACGAGAATGCAAGGAATGCCAGCGAGGGCCGGATATTTCCCCACGCAGTGCCAGCTCGGAATTCTTTCTTTTTCTCCCTCCTCCCCGCGTGCCAATTCCGCTCTAAAATACCTCCCTTCGCCTGCGTCGAAACCTTTCGTCGTCGAATTCGGGGCGATCGATATCGACTCTCACGCTCTCACGCCGCCGACGATGGCCGAGTTTTCTCGGCTGTCGCTCCCGAGAGAACGGGGACAAACTCTTTCGGTCGATTTCAACTTATCACAGCCCCAGATCTATTCCGGAAGCGAATCGGCAACTCACGTGGTTGCCAATAAATTATATGGATTCCGCGCATTCCCGATGAACTCAAACGCAACTCACCGCGACAAAACAAATTTTTTCGAAAAAAAAATATTTTGTTAAAAATTAGAAAAAAAATTCCAACCCATGAAATCATTTCGTCGTTGTGAGTTTCCATCTTTTGCCAGAATATTCCCTCTGGCCACCCGACAACCAAGATCCGACCAGCATCGGCACCACGCTTGGACCGATCTGGAGCAGATGTCGCTCCGAGCGCCAAGATGGAGGTCGCAGCGAAGGGGGGCACCGAGTCCTTCCAAGTCGTTCGAAAACCATTAAGTGCATTCCTCGTTTTCCCAAAGGAGAAAACTCGCTGGCGAGAACGGAACGCTTTCTAAGTAAGAAAATTCGAGTCTGGAACAATTAAACCAGCGTGGTTCATTTCGTTTCTCCCACCTCTTAATGAGTTTTGTGTCAATTTCAGAATTGTAGGCCTAACGTCAGTCAGAATCGGCCTTTGGGCCCAGGTCCACCCTGGCTGTATCGGTTATTCTTATTATTTTTGCCTTATACTTTTTTTTTTTTTTTTTTTTTACCTAGCGAGAGGGAAAAAAAAAAAAAAGAAAANATAAACTGGGGGAGGCAAACGGAGAGAAAGCCTTAGTCTTTTTTTTTTTTTTTTTTTTTACCTAGCGAGAGGAAAAAAAAAAGAAAGAAGATTGAACTGGAAAATGCTGATCCATCACGGGCGTCTTCATCATAGGCATAATCACAGGAATCCAGAGCTGTAACAGTTATCGCACATGACAGATGAATGCAGACCTAAATGAGGAGGAACTTCGGAGTACGCCCACGTTACGTGACGAGAATGCGAATAGACGCGGCCAGGCGGCAGGAGCGGTGCCATGCCCATGCTATGCCCATGCTAGGCCCATGCTAGGCCCATGCCGCCGCGGACTAGTAATCCCCCTGTTTGCTCTCCCATGTCAGCGGAGCGTTCCCACATTACAGACCCAGCTGCTCATTACACAACTTAAGACGTGCGATTCGGAATGGGGAACGCTTGCTTATGGTTTGACACTGATGGCTTACCTGTCACGTTAGAAATGACACTTGATGGGGCACTGCCGGGTTCGGTTACGTAGGGCCTCCCATTATTATCTTGCTTGACGGAAGCAAAATAATATCAAATATTAAGGATAAAACGGGGAGAAGACGGACGAGTTGTGTGCATGAGAGTCTATCGGAATTGTGCTTTTTACAGTAAAAGTATATTATCAGCTTAAATGCATCGTTTAGCTCATGAGTGAGCAAGGATTTAAGAAATTGATGAAGCTTGACGCGATAGACAAGCTAAAATTGAGAGTACGGCCTTTTAAACAGAGCGCGTGAATGGACATTTTGGAACAGCTCCTATTCCGTATCGATTAGCGATTTCAATGATAGTCTCACGAGTAAAGTCTAAATGTGTCGACGAAACACCAGACTGGAAAGGCCATCACCCAACAGTGGATTGATAATGGCTGATGAAAATGCTGACACTGATAGGTCTGTTCCATGAAAATGG
>CAJPEV010003367.1:0-31543 GCA_905338385.1 Darwinula stevensoni | reverse complement strand
AGGGGGGGGGGGGGGGGGGGGGGGGGTTCCACGACAGTCTGTTGATGACGACAGTCGTGATGCCAACGACGGAGATGGTAATGATGTTGACGGCGGAGTTAATGGAAATTGAAAAACAGGAAGAGGACGCCACGTATTGCTCATTGCCATCTCGAACCGTCTCTCTCAGGTGACGAAGGAATTGCTGTCCTTCGTTTGACGACACTGAATCGCAGCATAGACCCTTTGATCCCTCCAAAGGAGACCAGATTCTCTTTGAAGGTCTTAAAACCCATTGACTTCGAGTTTGTGTGGAGATCGACTGTAGAGGGTGGTCTAAGAGTCATGATCGGACCCTCTTTGCTGTCAGACAGCTTGCTAAGTTTCGTGTAATCAACGATGTTTGTTTCCTGACATGTTAGTTCGGACTATTTGCCAAAGGTGAGACATCTCTCGATGATGCTCAGCCTACCGTGCCATGAGATACCGTGCCATGCAGGTTGAAACCTGTCACTGTACGCAACATTTGTTCATTCTCGCGCGAGCCATGGGGATTCTTCATCGTACGCAACGTCGATGTCTTCGGAATATTCAGTTCAGCTGATCATTTCCTTGCTGACTTCTTCGCATCGGTCTTCCACTTCGCTTTGCATCCAGGAGACGAACGTTTTCTTCTCCACTTCTTGGAGATGGTTTCAGCTGGTACACGTTTCCCAGAAACGTGCAGCAAAATTCTGTTTTATTTCATTGTAACTTTTCGCCACAGGATCCGTCCTGGGTACAAAGCGAAGTGGAAGACCGATGCGAAAAAGTCAGGGAGGAAACGATCAGCTGAACTGAATATTCCGAAGACGTCGACGTTGCGTGCGATGAATTATTTCATTTGAACTTTTCCCTGCGCAGCCTTTTTCATGGACCCACGCACTCACAACAAGACGCTCTTCGTTCGTGAATGCATCAGTGTCTGTCTGTGCCCCTGGCTCACGCAAGAACGAAAAATCATCAGCATCATCATCATGTCATCAATAACGGTCCAAACTAACATGTCAGGAAACAAACATCGCTGAGAACACGAAACTTAGCAAGCCATCAGACAGCAAAGAGGGTTCGATCGTGACTTTTGGACCACCCTGTTGTTGAAATGTGTGGATTAACCATTCAATTCTAAATAATACTATTAATTAAATTCATTTAAAAGAATGTTACTTTTTAAGAGTATTCCCATCCAGAAGTAATTTTCGACTTGTCTTTGCCTCGCTCGGTACTCGTCGAAAATGATACTAATCAGGTTATGAACCCGTCTGGAGGAGAATTGCTATATACAGGGTGTTAAGAAAGTTGTGTCCCACTGCAATATGCCAATAACCTCAGCAAAAATTAAAAAATCAGGAAATTTTTAAAATACACAATAACATCCAAGGGTGGCTATATTGAAAACTATTAAGTGATTCTAAATCAGTTAACTGTCCTTTTTGTTGTGTATAAAAAAATTTCCTGATTTTCACATTTTTGCTGAGGTTATAGGCATATTGTGATGGGACATAACTTTCTTAACACCTTGTATGTAAAGAAGAAAGTTTGTCTGTTTGTCTGTTCCTTTATGCATTAGAACCCTTAGGAGCCAGTGCAATCAAACTTTGCATGGCCTCCTCTTTCATCCAGGGGAAGGTCAAGGGCTATGTTTCAATCCAATATTTATACTCCCGGGGTACTGTAATGTCTGGGATGGCATTGAGAGGAACGACTGACTCCTGGACTCGGTGGTGCAGTGGAAGCACACGCGACCAGCGATCAGGAGGCCCGGGTTCGATTCCCGGCCGTTCCTTGCCTTTTTTTCGTCCTTTCATGCCATCCAACTCACCCCTCCCGGCCACCTGCATTACAGTACCCCGAGGTAATCCCATCGCTGGATCACTACAGCAGGTAGTAAGTAATATTCTTTTAATCAAGTTTTCATCGAAAATATGTTTCAAAACGATAAAAACATTTTGCCAATAAGTTTTTTCATTCCAAAATAATTTAGAAATTATTCAAAGCGTTAAATTTTAATAAAAGGGAAAGGGGTTCGAACGCATTTTGCGACACCTAAGATCGGTAACTTATTGGAAACCATAAGGCTAACGTTCCCCAATTTGTCATGCATGAAATATTGAATTTCCTCAGGCAACGCCGGGTACAATATAAATTAGTTCAATATAAATTAGAGAAATTTCGAAACACTGCATCTGACAACAGGTCGTCTTCTGCTGGAAGGAGTTCACCTTCGTTTCATTGTTCGCCTGTTTTCCCGGTCAATCCACTCGTCTCGCTTCTTGATTGCCGTCTTTCGTGGCATCTAGTATAGAACAGGAGCAAATTATTACTGTGGGGGAGGGAGTGGAAGGAGGAGTTGGCGGAGATGTCTCCCCCACGCGTGATTCTTGCTATAAACGTATTCATATCCCCGAAGAATTAATTTCCTGCTAGTCATTACATTTATTTCTTCTTCGAAGCCCACGCACCGAATCCCATGTTCCTGCGGGATTTCCACGACAATCTCAAATCATGTCAACAACAGGTACCGGCACGTGCCGTTTCCCTACACATGCCGTTTCCTCGTACTAGTATGAGAATGCGTTCAGGAGACGGGAAGGGGAAAGTTATCGTCGTCAACCCTGTCAATTGATAATGGGCTCAAATAGCATCCGCCATTGAAGGGGATCCTCGATGACTCGACGGGCATTCAATCTTGGGCTTCCTTTCTCTTTTCACCGACAGATATACAGGCCACTGCCCGGGATTGCAGCTCAGTGTTGGCCGATCATACGGGAGAGCAACTGAAGAAATCCTCCAGGTGAGAATTGACATTTTAGATTGATTTACCCCGTTACCACTAAAAGGATGAGATGACAAGAGCCTTGATTTTGCATTTTTTTAAAATGATGTTTAAAAGAAAAAAGAAAAAAAATTTGGATGCCCTCCTCAGGAAAGACGCAAGAAGCTTGGTCTCGAGTCAAACATGACCGTACCAGAATCGGAGGGGGAAGAAAGCGAGGCGAAAGGACTGCATTCGACCATGCTCGACCTGGAAATGGGATCCAGGCCTGTCTCTGCGTCCGGCATCCGCCCTGCAATACTCGGCTTCACGGGTGAATTTTCCTTCGTTTTATACACTCGTGCTCGGGTGTGTTGGCGGGATTCTGGCCAGGACAGCAGAAAAGCAAGGAAAATGCGTTGGCGGTAATATTGTGGGATTTAAAAGAGGGCTAAGCAGCTTTAACGCTGAAAAGGACAGCCTGATTCCGCTGATTTCATACCCCCGCCTTTGTTGCTATATTTATCCTTCAAAGCATATTATGCAGAAATAATATTATTAAACGCCTATGCACCTCTTTTATTTTGATGCCCGAGGCCCTCGGTCGCTTGGGAAGAGTCTATGGCTCTCATCCCTGGTACCCAAAGTTTCCGCCTTTCTTAGAATCAAACTTCTGACAGGCTCTCTAAATGAAGGAGCACATATTGCGTATTCCTGGAATTTATCTCAATTACTAGTATGTATGTATAAAGAATACCAAGAATCAATATCTCTGCAGCAATAAAGTTCCTGATAGCATTTCCGCTGCACATCCATGCTTTCTTTCTGATTCTATGTACATAAAAAAAAAACACAAATTCAGCTCCCGCCAAAGCATTATAAGTGACCTACGTGGGGTCACCTCAAATATTGAGCAGCAACTTGATTTTCCATGCAACCAGAGCAAAGGTTTCGGATTGTAGTGAGATAAACAAAAAAGAAGTTTGAATTAGTTTGTTAATGAAATGATTGTCTTGCTAAGAAACAATTCATGTTAAACCTTTCATGAATGGAATCGGAGGTTCTGATTCCTCCAATGTGCTGTTGCTAAGAAGAGGCTGAGAACCGCTAATATGGAGTGACTAATTTCCTGCTGTCTTTGCTAAAAGGATTCATCCCGGGGCTGAATTTCCGCCATGGTGAGACATACGGGAAAGCGGCAAACAACTGCCTGAAAGAGCTCTTCAACCGAGCCCAACAACGACTGCGAGCACAAGATAAGAGTAAGCGGTCAGCCAGCGCGCCGCCCCCGCCTCTCCGGGCTCTTCGGGCGCAGGAGGACATCAGGAGATGCTTGGATCACTTCTTCACTGCGAGGGCGAACAAAGGTTCGGTATTCGTCCCGGTGAAATGGAGAAGAGAAAACGAGGGGCCGTTGTCTGCATGATTTCGGCTGTGGGCGGAATGCCCAGGGATTTTTCCGCTGAAGGAGCTTTATGGGGCATGCAAGAGTGAATGGAGAACTCGCAAGTGTTGAATGTAAATCATCTGGCAGAAGTTCTGCCATTTGCAATGGCGTCTTTGCCATTTGCAATGGCTTTTATACTCAAAAACAGGCACCGGGGATACTTGTTCTTGTTCTGCGAAACGGTATAGTTTCTAGGAAGCAGCCATTCAGCGATCATGTCTCTTCTGTGAAACGCCCCCAACCCAATCACGCGACATTAGATAGCGTATATACAGTATACGATACTGACGTCAGTCCTACAATGTTACATCGTCGAACGAGAAACTGCAACAGCGGTGGCAGGGTAGGCGTTATGTTCCATTTCATTCATTTATTTAGTTATTTTGGATTCCACCACCATTCGTGAGGAGTTGATCGATATCTCTTGAGAATCCCTATGGAGATGTTTCTGAGATGATGCGCACTTATTAAAGCAATCGAGGGTTATTATTCAAAAAGAGCGATTCTGCACAAGCCAATGGGTTGAATATGATCAAATTCGCGCAGATAACCCATGACAGCATGCATGGGTGGAATCACACAGAGATCAAATGTGAGGCAAGGCATTTGGGGACTACGTGCCGCAAGCATCTGTTGCCTTTCTGCCACTGTGAGCCTTAGGTGAAAACTGGTCTGACCCGATCATCAATTTAATGTGAGCTAGGTATTGTGCTACGTCTCCGTAGCACCATACACTTTTGATAAATTTCAAGGAAAGTTAGGACCATTTCCCCATTTCAATAAAGGAGTAAGATTTTATTCACCTTTTCTCGTTAAAGTTCCAGCCTCGAGAATAAAAAATCATTCATATTAGTCGAGTTTCGGCTATACTACTCTCCTTGGATCGATTCTGTCTAATCCATGCATAGTGACTTTACAATTTTATTACGTTTATTAAGTTTATTACGCCCGTGAGGCGTATAAATAATTAAGCTGAAGATCATGGGGAAGAAAACAAAGGAATCCGTGAATAATGAACAGCAATCACCAGCCATATTAGAACGATAGCAGAGAGGATACAATACTGCTTGCAATTCCAAAAGCATTTCCTTTCGGACCTATAGATAGATTCTCCATCCTCCCTACAGCATGGCTGTAGGGAGGATTCTCCTAAGGAAAAGATTCTCCAGATATTCCGAGAAGCCTTGTGGTTTTTCCTTTACTTTTTCTCCCCCACTAGTTATGCCGTAGCAAGTATCCCTTCGGGCTTAAGGAATACTTGGAAAACCAAGGTTCCAAGAATTCTTATCCATAGATAGGGTCCTATCTATAAGGAACCTCAGCCAAACAAGAACCCAATTATAGTAATTTATTAATTTTTTTTTTCAGAACATCACAATATATCAGAAAATGACTCATGTAACCCATAGGACATAATAACTAGGAACTGAACATCAACATATATTTTTAATGATAAATTCAACTTATAGAATTCAAATAAATCATATATTTCCCGCAGGTAATACAATTAATTTCCCGAAAAAAGACGTTCAAGGAATCTTTTTGTTCTCCTGGTGAAAATTCGCGACTCAAGAGAGAAAACTCAGACAGAAGAACCGGATTCCTCCACTCTATTACTGCCCGATTTCTTTTCCTCGTCAGGACCTATATTGTCCTAGGTCTCAATTGCAATTTTATTACCTTTTTATTTTTGGCAGCACTGGGGCCGAACTTGCGAGATCCGATATCGGGCTACACGGGACACGTCCCCTTCCAGCGAAGTTTCACCGGCAAGAACTACTTGGCTGCAACTCGAGAGGGTCGAGAGAAGCACGAAATGCTGAGGCTGCGACAGGAGAAGGAACTTCAGTCGACGACATCCTCGCCTTCGCCTTTACCCAATGTGCATCCGCGAATTCCCGATCAATTTTATGGAGACGGCTTCATGGCTTCTCCTACTTCGCCTGTCACGGACGCGTCCGTCGGCTGGCGCGATTGATTGCCTTTCGTCAAGGTGCTGCTTCGACATGTGATTAGGTCAAGATTCCCTCGGTTTCAAATCTTCGCTACGCTTTCCTGCCGTTCGGAGCTATTCGCTACGAGGGTACCCGAATGAGGATCTGAGACGAAAAAAAAGAAGAATAGGCCTGGCTTCTAGTTACTATTGAGCATCGTCGTCTTATTCCTGTTGATTGAAGAAAAGATATTTGAATTATTAACCAATCGATTAGCATTTGAAGATTTTCCTGTTGCGTGTTACTATATATCTTTCTTGGCATCGTTACTTATTGAAATGCTTCCACGATAGTTATTCTAACCCGCCAAGACAGCTTCACTTGAGTGCGATTACTGATTGCAAGCCCCAATACAATATTCTTTGCATTCATAAATGCAAAAAGGCAAATGTTGCGGTTCGACGAAGACATGCGAGTTAATAAATGTCAATCCATCAAGCACATTTGGAAAGTATCTTCTCTGTATGCACAAATACGTGAGTCTCACAATGGCGCATAAACTTCTCCCAGAGCAAACATGTTATTTCATCTCGTGTTCTCGTTCCCCGGGTGAACTGGCCCTATAATTCCATTCTCTCTCTCACTCTCCCCACCTCCCACCTTGTTATTTCCTGTTCCTCGCCTTTGCGGGGTAATGGACTATTCTAGAGCAGAATGTCAGAAGTATCGGATGGCAAAGCAAAGCATTTCCGATAGCCTTCATTCAGAAAATCCCCAATCCCTGCAATGCGCAACTCCGGACAGTAATGACTTGCTTCCACCCCCCCCCCCCCCCCCCCCCCAAATAACGATGATTATCAACGGTTCCAGATCCGGAAATCGAATGTCATCGGCGATGCCACTAGATTTATCTTAATTGATCAAAAGATATGTTATCTGATGGAAACAGGTCGATTACGACGTACATAGAACCCAGGGGAATGTCGAGAGCAACATCAGGCATACCCAATATAAAAGCAGCTCATTCGCCACAATTAATCATGTAAGGAAAAAAATACTTGGGCCCAGTGAAGCACTCTGTTTTGCAAGGCAGAATCGCCTTCATCGAGGAAGATCTCGAGGGAACCGATCCAAACGGGTACGGCGGCTCTCATGCCTGCATCGAAGACCCTTCGATAAATCTCCGAAGAACCCAATACTTCCATGGGATTCACCTGATCATGAGAAAGAAAAGGTATGTGAGCGCTCCGCGATCCGAACTGACACTTCCACCTCTCAAGTGGAGTAAAACATTCGAGAAACGCATTTTGCTTCCATGTACGAGAACAGCGTACATTGTTGGGTACGAAATCCCGCGAGACCGAGCGCAACTACCGTCGTATCCATTCCTCTAAAAGGGGGTGGATTTTCAATCCACCGAAGTGAAAACAAAACTTTCCTAGACGATTTTGAGAATGTAATGAAGGTCCACATTCGAGTCGTCCCGAAGGACCTATTGTCTCACCTTGAAAGACTCCAGATGGCGAGAGAAACACGTCCAATACAAGTCTCGAACTTCGGGAAGCTTTTCAAGCGGAAGTTCAGTACTCAGCATAAGAAGTGTGCCGATGTCCTTGAGGGGATTGCCCAAACGATGAAACTGCCAGTCCAAGAGGGAGATTTCTTTGTCATTTTCGGCGAAAAGGATGTTGTTGCCCCATAAGTCCCCGTGAGTGAGCGTCTTCAGAGCCGCGTCATCGCGCTCTGGGTCCATGACGATAGCACGGACGGTCTCGAAAAGCTCCGACCGGGACCTTTCCTCGAGGAAATCTTGGAGTTTCTCCAGCCTCTCTGTGGCGTAAGAAGAGAATTCGACGCTGGGATCCCCCATGTCGGGGAAAATTTCGTCCAGAGATCGTTGTTCGCGACGGGCCAAGGCGACGGAAGCAGCATGAACGAGGCTGATGCCTTCCAAGCATAAACCAATCTCATGCATCTCGAAGCCCACCCTCAAATCCTTCAGTGCGAACCCTTTCGCCGCCATATTCTCCAATATCAGGATTCTGGCCTTGAAATCGCCGCCAAATGCCCTTGGAAGGGGAAGTCGAACGACCAACTTGTCCTCCAACATCTTCCGCACTTCCAGATAAAACGTAATCTCGTGCTCGTGGAGACCAGCTCGTTCGACGATCTCCACGATCTCTGAGGATGCTGGCAGGGTCTTGATCACGAGTTCCAGTTCTCCGTCTTCAGTCCGCATCGTACAGGCCTGGATTGTGCTGAGGAAACCTCCCGAGAAACTGCTCGGTTCAAGGCGTTTTACCGACGCCGATGGTCCAAACTCATTGCTCAATAGATTCCTCACTGCAACCAACGTGTCCTCCGCCATCTAAACTTGAGATCAGTGAATAACTAGAAACAAAAAGTCAAACCAGCGAAATAAAGGTTAGCGTTGCAAGGCCTTGTGTCTTGGATAGATCCCATAAGTCTAGAGAAGACACAAAAGGGGGATTCCGACACATCTATTGAGGATTTACCAGTAAAATTGTATGCAGTCTTCATATTGCGCATAGCCCCAAACAAAAGTCTTACATAATTTATCCGCTATGGAGAAGAGAGACGTGAATTCTCCGCAGCACAGACTTCTATCGAACCCTGCTTTTCTTCAAATTCGATCATGACATGTCCTGATCTTGAGGTTTCAATAGCTGATCATGGGAAGATAAGCGGCTACAATAGCAAGGACACTAACGACTGCTTTTTATTTATTTATGACAGTTAGCTGATTGTAGTTGAAGCGAGTGAAACTTATCAGTTTGGGAGAGATCGTTCCAAGATTCGTCCACTTGCAGGAAAGGATTAAAGGAACCCAGAAACCACAGCATCCATCTATGCTTCAATCTGAGCAGGTACTTCAGGAATAACTTTTATCCACCTGGTTGGCCTAACGATCGTTTCACCTTTCATATTCTAAATCTCCATCACCAGATGAACCAAAAAGCAGCTTTACTGGGGTTGGCTCTTTACTCATCGGCTTTCCATCCAACCGATGGAATAGAGTTCCTTTGCTCGTGAGTAGTGAGTAGAATAAGGGATGGTGCTGTAGAGCAGTCATTCCCAAACCACCTTTAACTCGCATTGAACCTTCCAGCATCCAGTGGTATGCGTACTACAGTTTGGGAACCGCTGCTGTACAGGATAAAACCCTCGTTCTGGATGCAGGGATTAATGGTGACTGTCCGACAGCCGCCCTGGAGGGCAGCAGCCCACCCAGCCGCAATCGGGTTAACACTCATTCCCGCCTGGTGCTCGGGGTCATGGGATGGAGGTGTTCAGAGTGATGCGAGTCCCTTTTGAGGGTACCCATTGGGTGAAAAGGCGAAGGTAGCCTGATGACACATCCGGGCAGTTAATCCGAAAAAAGCTTAGTTCATTAGGAAGTCAACCTAATCGAAATTCCTACGTCTTCTGAGTATGTGTACGTACAGCGAGACACTTCCAGTTCATATTTGCAATATTTCTGTTCCTCAGAGGAACTTGAAAATATTCTTGACCCGGGCTCTAATGTATGTCGATAATAACCACCACACGTTTGGAAAGGTTCCTCGTACTCAAGCGAAAACCTGAGTATTTTCTCATGAATATTTTGATGAGATTTTGAGCGAGAATATCAATTTTAAAAAATGTGGTCGCACAACGACATAGGCAGGTGTATGAAAATCTACTTTGTGCAGCCAAACGTCTCGTCTCTTATTTTCAGGCTTCCCTCATACCTGTGATTTTTCTCCGTGACAGACTGGAGGGGTGGAGGTACCTAGCACCAGGGTTCACGTCTCCGTGAGTGTCTACATCTGGGAAAATTCCTTTCGGTGCGAGATCCGCACTTTATTTATACTGTAGTTAGAGCTTGTCCGCACAGCGCTTTCAGTCGTGTCTGTCGCGAGGCGCAGAAAGGTCCGAGGCAATTGTCTAGGAAGGAAAATATGTGATAGTACTTACAGTCGCGTGTTCGTGCTAAAATATTCCAGAAAATGCAGTCACGAAAAACCCGGTGAATGGGAAAAGACAAAATTCAAACACGTTTTCAATGAAGTCAGGCAGCACCTAAGGGAAATATACCGAATCACCTCCTCTTGGAGAAAGAAACCTGGGAATTTTGCTGGCGCCTCAAGAGAAATAACTGATGTTTAAATAACAAAGCCTAGAAACAAAAACAGTCCAGAAAATAATTAATTTCTCTCCGGTTCTGAGTTTTTCATAAATGCTAGGGAAAGATACCAGGAGCGAGACGCTGGATCTGCTCATGGGCCTCAGTCAAGTCCTGTTTGGCACTGTTCCACTCAATACTTGCACCGCAGATGGTGCCACCTATATTTCCCCATCGGTACATTGGTTGGCTACGACTGTCCGCGAGATGTCACTTACCTTCACGAATACAAGCACCGTCAGTCCCCATTTGTAGGTGGTGGTGGGCGGGTGGGGGGAAGCAATGGTCGGTTTTGCCTCCCTACCCCATCCCCAGAGGGAGGCAGGTGGGGTGGTGTGCTGAGCGTACAGAGTACCTACAGGAGATCTAAATATATTCTCTCGTTTTGGAGGATGAAAAAAGGCTCTCCCCCCCCCCCCCCCACACCTAACATCAAACTGTCTGCGCATTTCCCTTTCATTTACATGAAATAACGGAGAAAGTCGAGAAATCACATCTTAAAGGGCTGATTTAGCTCCATAGAGTTACAAATTGCACTAACCCAGGAGAGTTAATCCATGTGAATGATCGATCCAGTCCTTGAGGTTCAAGCCGCCTTGTAAACTGTTGACTCGGTAACGAGTTTGGGTTCCTTGGCAGGAGACCCAGGTTCGAGCCCAACCAACGCCTGTATTGATTGTCGAGTGCAAGCTTCGGCGTGCTTGGGGCAGACCCCCTGAGCACCTGGCACCCCTGCGTTAGGATGTGGGGCATTAAAGATCCTCGGCGATGAAGGCCGAACGGATAACGAATCCCTGGAGTAACGGCTAGGGCCAAATTGGGTCTTCCGAAGTTACTCGCGTTAGCTGACGTTAGAGGGGCAAGTGGGGTTAGGTATGAGGGTAGGTTAGCTGCGGGTGCTCCAGTCAGGACGTGGTTATGGGCCTAGAGCAGGGGTCTCAACCCCGCGGCCCGCTTACATACACCGAGGGAGAAACGTTTCAGGCCCAATATACGCAATATGAAGTAGTGGTAGGTTATTCATTCTACGATTTTACACTTTTGACCCGCGGAGAGGTACGATCTTGGTGATGCGGCCCACATACCGAAACGAGTTCGAGACTACTGGCTTAGATCCTCTTGCGCCCTGCACCGTATCGTATTGGAATCTTGATAATTGCAAGAAATGGAGTCTGACACTTTGGAAACGAGGAATCGGCTCCGCATAGTAGGCCCTGTCATTCGCTTACTAGCACGTAATCGAGATCCGACATCTCTCTCCTATGCAGTAAGGAATGAACAGGCTAACTGACATACTTCGTGCATCAGATATAATTTTGAAATGTCATCAGGTAACGTTTCTTGCATACCCATCGTTGCTATATAGTTTTCAACACAGATGTTGAAAAT
Organism: Darwinula stevensoni; assembly: GCA_905338385.1. Lineage (NCBI taxonomy): Eukaryota > Metazoa > Arthropoda > Ostracoda > Podocopida > Darwinulidae > Darwinula > Darwinula stevensoni. The sequence continues at coordinate 19,814 of CAJPEV010003367.1, read as the reverse complement.
AAAATAAAATAATAAGTCGCCTGTTCCTTTTGGCTGGAAAGCATATCTTTTTTTAAGCAGACAAACTCTAAAAGAGTTACTATTAGTTTAAGCCAAGGATCCTTAAGACATCTAGAACATTGCTTCAGAACAGAAATCATGCTTAATAATGCCCAGTGACATGAACAGACATTGATGGAATGAAGCAGTTCCACTTTAGAGGACAGTTTCACTTTAAGTATGAACCTAGTGTTCTACAACTAAACATAAGTTTTCGACATTGCTATCGATGGTTTTGCAGATTTATATGAGTTCTTGGAACAGATAAAGTGACCTGTGAAACACCCTGTAAATGGCAGGCAACCAAGTTATGAGGGTATCTGATGAACTGTGAGTGCTCAAGAGCACAATTCCATTCATAGCACCTGAAAAAGTTGGAAGTGAGTGTTAAACATTGGTGTGGGCAGGAGCTGATGACACCAAGTCTTCTCCTGATAAACCAAATGAAAAAGAGGAACAACCGCACAACCTTGATGTGTCATCGAGGAGTGATGAATTTGAAATTCATTTAACTTCATAGCTAAACGGCAAAACAAAATGGACATTCTCAGCAAAGACACAATTGATGGGTTTTCAAAATTCAAAATTGCATACAAACCTCACATTCTAATTATTCAAAATGGTGTTTAAAAAAATAATCCATGGAAGAGAAAGTCAAATTGTTTCCTGTACTAACAGGTTATGAGGTCTGAATTCTGTGAACACTCATATCTGACTAAATATGAAGTAAATTACATGAAATGCTTCTATAGCACATAAGGGGGCCTGTGCACAAACCCAGATCATCCCTGATCAGCTATGCACCATGTGAAATATGCCTGTTCAGCCTCACACTGACCAGCTGGTGTGATTAGTTCAGATAGGGCTCAAAAAGTCACAAAAATATGTAAATCTACTTCATTATTGAGCATTGACGACCATCTGCAATAAAAAAGACTGCTGCCTACTTGTGGAGATTTTAAAACATGAGCAGATGATGCCTGCAACTCTGCATTATCACATATCAAAGGAGCCCAATCTGCACAATCACATTTAAAAACATTTTCCATAAGCTTCTTAAATACAAATATCAATCCAGACACTATTAACTTTTGGCCTGCACATTTATCAATAAGCAGGAAACAAATGAAGGAAATTCTCAGATTCCATTGCAAAGTATGTTTACATGAGAACTTGTGCATAGTATATCTTGCATAGCTTCACAAATAATTAAACAGAAGCCAAATTAAAAGGTGACTCTCTTAACGATAGCATTTGAGTACAGGACATACTTAGAGTCTAATTATGAACAGCATTCAAAATGTAAAATTTTTGAATAGGCTCAGATATCCACTTTTCACAAAACTGGGTAAAAGATACTTGCCCATAAACTGACCAAAAGACATTCTTCTCACTATGAGCCATCAAGAAATGAACTATGCTGCCTTTTCCAGAAATTTGGGAACTGGCCTCTCAAAGCATAAGCCAATCCAACCTTCATCTGGAATGACAGAATGGAATTTTGTCTATTTAAGCCCCTTTCATTGCCCAGAAGCTGCTAAGCAATTTTTGCCTTTCATGCATTTTAACTTGGGAGTCCTGAGGTTTTCATGCCATGCTACAGCTGGCATTGCCTATGGTAAATGAGATAGGAATACAGGGCATTGAGAGACACCTTTCAATTCTAGTGATTGCCAAGAAAGGATGACAGATGTTAGGGAACATCTCATTCAAGAGCAGTGATATTTGTTCAACTGAGAAGACCGAAACTCTCGAAAGCATAAGAGGCAGACAAAGAAACCCTGCTTCTGATTAGAAAGCAGACAGCCACGACACAGAAGATGTGCACATGGAAGCCAATACAGCATTGTAGAAGAATGACAGGCAGAACACCCTTGCAATGGCTCACTTCCTCCTCCTGACTTGGCAGCAGATGAGAAACTTCCATGGTGAAGCACATGGTGTGCGAAGGCTTCAACAGGAGATGAGAGAGAGAGTTGCTGTCCAGCAGGTGAAGAGAGCATAGAACTCCCTGTCCCTTGCTCCCTTTCTGAGTCACAGAAGAAGTCTTGCACCCGCATGGTTTTTGATGGTGGAATTTCTGAAGGTTCATTTTCCAGTAGGCAGCTGCTTCGCTTTATGCCTCCAACAGTACGGCCAACAGTAGCCAGATGTGGATTGGAGGAATGTTTCATTAGGAAAGTGTCGATGCGAGTCTTGAGAATTGCATTTGGAATTGGCTTGTACGTGTCTGTGAATATGAGCCCAGTAAAGGGATCACTGGGCAGACGACCCCAAGTGGCCTCGTTTGCGAAGTGTCTTTCCAGTGTTGTCTTGTCAACAGAACTACCAGATGGGAGGAGAGTAGGCAGGGTCATAATATCACAAGTAATGGGATCAAGGAATTCTTCTGGGACTTCCACATTGTCCAGGTTAATATGATATGATGGGTCTTTAGACATGTCTTGAGATGTGCACTTTGAAGTAGGGTTCTCTAAGTGGACATGCTGTACATTTTCAGCAGAACCAAGAGCCACTTGTATGTCTTCAACTTGAGATGGACAGCCAAATACTTTGAGACTTTTGACTGCAACTGGGCAACCATTCTTAGTCCTCATCACCTTGAGGATTACATGAGTTACTTTCCTCAATGATGGCTGAAGATGGAATGCCACATCAGAGATTTTACCATGGGCACTTGTGGGAAGCTGACATTGTCCTACCATTCGTGTCCAAGCTGACAGTGGGGCATAACCAGTATTTGCAATATAGTGTCTTGTATCATCAGTAGATCTCAAGTTGGCCACCTCAATGAGTTTTTCACATCTCGTGTTTTTTATGAAAACCAAAATATGATCAGATCGAAATGACCTCACCACAGGATCTATTTCAATGCAGAATATATTGATGGGAAAACTAAAACTTATGGTAATATTGATCGGTGGAGTTGAGAAGGATTCAGCAATGAATCCCTTTTGTGTGATGGCTCCTTTTTGGATGAGATTTTGAAGTTCATGGCCATCAACAGCTAGTGCACTTGAACCTATGTCACTAACTAATTTTTCACAGCACAAATCCACAGCCATATTTATTCCTCTTTCCCTCCTGCAAGTAAGTAATATCAGTAGGTTGAATGTCATAAGTTGAAGGGTTTTCTCAAGTCTGATACTAGCTTACTTGCTTCTGTTTAGGGGCACATTGAAGAGTTGGGGGGACAGCCATCCTAAGTCAAGCCATCCTTCAAAAGATTTAATGTTATTTTGTAGTAGAGTAATTCACAAATACATCATCTTTAACATTACCCATGTTACTTTTGCAGTGAATCAAAGGAGATGAGAAAGTATCTCCAATATAAGAATCAATGAGTCAATGCTCAAAGTGGCACAAATTCATTAGTAAATCAAATACTAAACAATGCAGGCACGACCATGGTTTCTCGTTTCTATGTGCAAGCTGACATTTCAGCTTCCATGGTCTTCTTACAATGAAATTGGAAATATACATTTGGATGTTATATCAAATACATCTGGAAATGCACCAAGTGAACCTGAATTCACTGCAGCTTGTTACTAGATATCATGAAAAAGAGCCCCATGCTAAAAAAAAAAAAAAAAAAAAAAAAAATTTGCTGAACACTAGGGGAGATATGCCTGCTGGGCTCAACTCTAGGATAAAAGTTAGGCCCTGAGCCTGCATTCCATGAAGATAAAAGAATAATATTACAATTCCATCACATATATTAGCAAAATAATTTTTGCATCACATTTTAAAAAGGCCCAATACTTCTCTCACAGGAGAAAGCCACTCACCTTGGATGTACCATAGAAATAGCACACACCATGTTACAAGTAAAAATTCATTTGCAAAAAACTGTAGGCCTATTCTTCATCCTTGCATTATGCACATACCCATGTCAAACTTTGAAAGTTCCTGCCTATTAGTTTCACAAGAGTAACCTAATGGATAGGCATAGGGCATTGTAAGCCATGGCCAAGAAAGATATTCCAATGGCCTCAAGGATACCAATGGGCAAAGGGGGGTATAAAACTTTTTTGCAAGGAATGGGGTGGAAGTTATGAAAACCTATAATCCATACTCCAAAATCAGAGACCATAAAGACTGGTATGGCCTCCAAAAATAGGCAACATGAGTTCTACAAGGCTAACTAAAGAAAAGACATTGTTTTTGCATGATAGAAAAAGGTGCAGGAGTTTTTGCAGAATGCTAATTTCTTAACACAAAGGAATTGCACAATGAAGACTAGAGTTCCATTAATCATTCATATATCTCTCAGCTTGGCCAGACCTAATGACAGACATTTTAATCAGCCTGAAAAATATGCTATCATAAAAAAATGAGCTTTGCACAAAATCTTCCTCTTTGGCATGAAAATGACTCCTTTTACCATTGTACCATATGCATAACCCATTTTTTATACTGTCAATAACTGGGCAAGAGACTTAGCTCAAAGCCTTCAAACTGTCATTATAGCCAAAGATTCTACTAGGGCTTTCAATACCATTCCTGCAAATAACTCCTTTCAAAAGTTGGTTATCATGGCATGATGGCTAGCAACCTGACTTGGTTTGAGTGACCACCGTTTTTTTTGCATCTCCATTTCATAAACCTCTATTAATGTATTTAAAAAAAACAGTGACCTTTGACATTAGCCTCTGTGGATTTAGCCTATTTCCCCATTTGTTCCAATTTTTTCCAAATTGCAGATTTGATTTTGCATTGCACAAAAGTCTCCTTATCCTCTCAGAACCACCCCACCTAAGTCTGGATTAGTACATATATGAGTAAAAATTTAAAAAAGGGCGGCGGCGGTGGTGAGTATTGTCATATGGGGGAAGTCCTGCATCAGACATCTGAAAATCTCTGCACACCTATGATTCCAGGCCCTACTTTTGCCTCCAGGTGTTCCTTAATTTTACTGTATTCAGATGGCCACCCAGAGGTTAAAAAGATACCTTTAACCTGTGCTTCCACAAACCAATTCATATGAATAACTGCATTCCCGTCTCCATAGCTGGATCAAGAATCTTGCATGCTCAGCCTTCGTGCTTGACGTTTCAACCTCGTGACTTTCTTTTGTAAAACTGCAATGTTTCATCGAGAGGTGAAGATACATCTCTAGGTTATGCCTAACGTTAGTCTGGAGTTGTGCTTTTCACTTGAGACAGACATTATTTTACTTGACTCGGACAAATATGCATGAGACGCCCTTCGTGCACAAGTGTCTCAGTCAAGTGAAAAATTGTCTATCTCAAGCAAAAAGCACTCTAGAATAAAAACATTGGGCAAGGTTTCACCATTCCAAAGCCTCAGCGATCAAGACCATCGTCACTTCTAAACCTGGAGAAGATCGCACTGCTGAAAGGAATACATAGGCCTATGCGTAGGATGGAGGGGTGGGGATGAGAATAGAAGGGCCCCGCCATTGTAATTGCTTCATCCCCTGTGAAAGCATGGGTCCAGCGTCACTGGAGCCCATTGAACAATCGTCTCAACGGCCTAACGTCCCTTTTTTCACGGGAGATATACCCTCACCTCGTAGCATACACCATGGAAATAGTACGTGCGATGTTAAGGTAGTTCAAATGAATTGGGAAAAGACAGAAAGTATTCCGCGTCCTGCTTCAGTGCGACAAGATTATGACCTTGACATTAACACAAGACTGAGCAGCATGTACCGGTATGCAAAAAGGGGTATAAGTCGGCACACACCATTGTGGTTTCTGTGGAGGATTCCTGAGATAACCCAGCATTCGTGAGGTGTAATTTTGGTGTACCATTCGTGAGGTTGGGTCTTACAAACCCCAGGCTACTTCTGATCCACAGAAAAATCGGTTTGACTGACATGGAAAGCTGAAACGTGACATGGACAGACCTACTGATACTCTGAGTTCAGGAAAAATGTTCAGTTTTGGATACATGCCCTGAGGGCATATTTTTTTTTTTTTGGGGGGGGGGGGGGTGGCGTATACAAAAATTTTTTTTTGTCCACTGAATTGTACAGAGATAGAAATGTGAATCTTGGCACAGCAATAACTAAGGTGATGGTGAGTTCAGAAAAAATACTGGTTTTGTGGTGCATACCCCCATGGCACAGCTTTTGGCCTTGTCAGCTTTTCCAAAGATATTTTTGTACCAGCAAAAAGAGCAAACGGATAAGGCTGAAACTCGGTGTGCACGTAGTTCTCCGAGAACTTATTTCAGTAAAAATGTTAATTTTTAGGAAAACACATTGAGGGCATATTTTTTTGCAAAAGGTGCATTTTTCGGAAACTTTTCTGATTCAATGAAGTAGAGAACAAAACAAAATGTTGAAACTTGGAGCAAAGTACCTGCTCGATTGCTGAGTACATGCCTTACTTTTCAAATATGCCCCCCTCAGGGCAGATTATGAAGAGATTTGAAGTTAGGCACACAAGGAACAATGGGAGTAATTATTCCGATGAAAATATCAGTTTGTTCTCCCTCGATACACCTTCCGAAGGGCACATATTCTTAATGCGTTTTTGACACTTCAAAAATAAATTATTGAATGAATCACTATCCTGGGAATGGAGCGCCGAAGGCGCGACAATAGCGAGAAACAAACTCGCTAGTATCACATAATATTGACCTTCTGAAGATTGAACATAAAGGGTGACATGCACCAGATTCGTTTAACTTTAAACTGATTCGTTTTCATAATGGGCGTCTATGGGAATAAGTTTATTTCTGTTAAACTGATTCCCCTAGGGGACCATTGTGAGATCAGATTAGTTTAGCTTAAACGGATCAGGTGCATGTCATCCAAAATTAAAAACTCTCCATTGCAATAATTTATCATGATCGAGAAGAAACAATCAACTTTTTTTTCTGTTTTCAGACCGCGCCTCTTTTTATTAGACATGATGCGAATTGGAATCATCTGCTTTCGGAGATAAAAAATCTCGATATATTCCATTTCAGAGAATGCTAAAAGCAAAAGTAAAAAATACGCCATTTCTCATTTCTCGAAAGCAATTTCGCTTTTTGACCAGAATGAGTTGCAAGATCGCACTCTTGCATCAACCTTGATAATGCTGCTTTAATTTGCCGTAAAACAATAAACAAAATTTTTTTTTAATGTACTCAATCAGCCTACCTGTTCAACAAACAAAAGTCAAAAGTTTAAACTTTTTAAACACCTCTCTCACCTATGGTATTTCGTGATGAAAAACCGATTGTGCCTTTGTAAACGCGATTTCCAACTAGAAACAAGCATTTCTCCTTAGTGATACGTAGTTGGCGCATGGAAACACGGTGAGTCGATTCAGCCTGAGACCTGTGCTCAACAGGGGCGCAACCAAGGGGGTCTGAACAGGTCAGGGTTCAGGGGGTCTGAACCCGGAACTCTCCTACCCCTGCTCATGATGGTATCTCTACTTCTCCATCTCCCTCTTCCCTAAGGGTGGGGGATGCAGAAAGATATCATGAGCAAACGACCTGAGAGCGGGGCTGGAAAGGCACAAAGATAGGAGGTGAAAGGTTAAGGTCACGCCAGTCACATGTAGTTACTCACTTTAGTAAAGTGAACCTGTGAAGGAAACGTCTTGCACATGTGACGCTGCTGAATTTTTGTATTAAAAAGGAAGGACGACAATTCAAACAAAAGGCGTGAATCACGTACAGATTACCGAATTTTCAGTTACATGTCTGCGCGGTGATATTTGGGATGAATTCCGAAATTAATTTAGTTCATTTTGAGATTTTTTTTCGGATATCGAATGTGCTTTTATCATTTTGAGTTCAAATTCCGTTTCCACCATTTCATAACATTTTTCTTCGTTTCATTTTCCTTGTTCGCGTGTTCACGCCGTTTCGCGCTTTTGTTGAGTATGTACGAACCCCCCCCCCTCCCCCAAACTTTGGGGCTGGTTGCGCCACTGGTGCTCAAGAAGTCATTTCTTAAGATTAAGGTGGCCTCAAATGCGCGTGCTCCACGGCTGCGACGCAAACTAAAACCGACACACTCTTTCCAAACTGAGGTCAAACCCCCAGGAACAAGGGACACCCACAGAGTTTAGAGAAAGAAGGGGGGGGGGGGGGGGGGGGGGGGGNAGGACCGGCCTTAGGCATGTGCATCATGTGCTTTCGCACAGGACACAAATTCACTAGGGGCGTCAATATGAGACTGAATGTATGGAGCAATAGCTGGATGCCGCCCTCAGTTTTACTTCAGAAAGTGAAAATGCCTTCCGTTTTGGCATAATTTTTAACGCTAGGTATTGACTCTCTTCTTCATCCAATCCTATTGCTTTCAGAAGGCTGCGTCTAGGGTGATTTTTCATATAATCTTACAACTGGCTCATAGTTTTACTAAGAAAGTGTACGTGCTCATCAAGTGCCCTGTTGAGACATTTCAAGCCTCCCAAAAAGTATTAATACTTTGCTGTTACAGATGAGATGTTAACATGAACTGAGAGTATGAAAAGTTGCTTGGGGGCCCCACAAGGAAGGGGACTTGCGCGTGATTGATGCCTTCCATTAGACTCGCCTTGGATTGGGCTCCACCTTTCCTGGTACATCTCTTTCTTCTGACATGTTGCTCCAAGACGTCAACCCCCCCCCCCCCCTCTCCTCCTCCCAACCCAACTTACCCACACAGCTCTTCAGGATGGGGGATCACACCCCCCCCCCCCACCCACCCTACCCTTGTGGGGTAGGAAATAACGCTTCCATCGATTCCAAGCAGTAATACCCTGCAGTTGGGTAGTTTCGTGGATCGTCTATTGAAGCGGATCCTCTCAGGGCCAGCCAAAGCAATTTTGGGGCCCTTGTTCAAAGAGACTCCCAACACCGCCCCCCACCCCGAACGGAAGAGGGTCAATACCTAGCGTTAAAAATTATGCCAAAACGGAAGGCATTTTCACTTTCTGAAGTAAAACTGAGGGCGGCATCCAGCTATTGCTCCATACATTCAGTCTCATATTGACGCCCCTAGTGAATTTGTGTCCTGTGCGAAAGCACATGATGCACATGCCTAAGGCCGGTCCTAGATCCTCTGCAAGTACAGTAAAGTGTTCTCCATCCTCTTCTTCTCAGGGAAATATGAATTTAATCCGAAAATGGTGTAGAGCTTTTTCATGGCCTCGCTGAAGTGTTTTAATCTCATTCGTGTCTCTTGGTGGTAATGACCTGGCTTGAGATGCTTATTGGAGAAGTCAAGTGCACGAGAGTCAAAGAACACCGAGACTGATCCTCTTCAAGGGATGTTTATTGTTCACACCTTTCACTTTCTCGTGCGAGATTTTCGAAGTTATCACACTTGTCCATTGCAGTAACGTGATGCGCTATCAACGAATCGCACTGGCAGTTAATAATTAATTAATTTTTTTTTTACCGAATGAGGGGCTGAGTAGAGATGTTTTAAAGATAAATGAAGTCATGACGGATACGCCTGTGAAGGAACTCCAAGAAAGATAATTCATTCTTGCGTAAAAAGAAATAATAAAGAGCAGCACGGCAACAATTAACGATTTCATCGATTCCTGATGAATCACACAATTGAAACTTGGATTCCAAGGACTAACAAATAAAAAAAACACCATAAAAGACAAATTTCACCAGATCTCACCACTCCGGCTATTTCTCAGTCGTTGCTCTTTCCGAATGACTTCAATGAATTGTAACTCTGGTAAGATGAGAGATTCGCACTGGGACCTGTAAGTATCCGGCAGGTTTTCCCCCATCGAATAGCCCCAGGAGTCTCCATAAGGGCGGTATTCTTCCGGCAGGTCGTACCAGGGGCGGGCTTGAAACTGGCATGCCTTCGTCCAGGCTTCCCTCGACTCCGTCAGCTTCCTCACCTCTTCCGCCATTCGTTCCTTCCCGTAATCCTCGATTTTAGCAAGGAGTTTTTCTCTGAAGTAGGAGTACAGGATCTCGTCTCCGCGATTGATTTCCTTGATCTGCTCCAGCAATTCCGAATCCTCGTCTTCTTCCCTCCCTTTTATTCGTCGATTCAGAGACATGTACGAGGTATATGATATCCTCCAAATCCCAGCACAACAGATCCCGTAATAAGATCAAGGATTCGTCCATGAACTCGACTACCATCACCAGATCGAATAATCTGTCCAAGTAGCCCTTCACAAACTCTTCCACAGCGCTTGTATCGTTCATCTTCTGGGAGGGGAAGGCGAAATCTCGAAGCATGTGATTTGGGCCCTTCAGCGACATTTCCTTCGAGAGAGAATTTGGGCGAGTTCGATAGAGATTCACGAACTCTCTCATGCTCAGCTGGAATTCCTTTTCCAGGTTGTAATATTTGTAAAAGGAAACGAAGAGCTCCTTTGGTTGCCTGATCACTGTCACCCATTTGAGTGTTTCTTTCATCACCGATCGAATGATCTCTTCATCGAAGGGAATCGTGTGGAAGCAATAGATATCACTCTTGTTTCCCTCAGGCCTGGCGACTTCATCGAAGGGATGCTCCCCATCAGGAAATACTTGGTTTGCAATAGCGGGCAGAGCAAAGTCCAGCTTGCGGTTTCTGCCGTATCGCAGCATGATGTTCTGGATCGTGGAACTTCCCGTTTTGTGCGTCTTGTAGAACACGACTTTCGTTTTGGATTGGCAGTGTGCCATCTCCATTTTCGAGCTCATGCTGGTGGGCAATCAGATGTAACAAGAGTATGTGCAATAGCCAAATCGTAGATCTAGTAATTATACGGCTCAATGCAATATTTGACTGTACCTGAGATCTTGAGGCTTCCGTCGGGAGATGACATGGGAATAATCTGATAGCTCCTTCAGGTGGACGAAAAGGCCCGACATGAAGAAAACGGACATCATGAGCAAAGTGAACAACAAATACTGCTGTTTCTTCAATGGCCGTATTCTAAGATCCACGCCCTACACGGGGAAGAAGTACCGGTGAGCATTAATAGCGTGCATCCAGTCACCTATCACATGCTGCGTCAATTTCTTCTCCATTCTCCTGCCCAGTGATTGAAGATGAAATTATTAGCATTTATAGTGTGTTATTTTTTAATAAATACTTTTGTCTCCTCGCAGCCGGAATTTAATTCCGCCCTTTTAAACTCCAAAGCGTTATACCATGTTTAAAAAAATTGTACATATTCACTATTTTTGCACTCTGACAATAAAACAAAACAACGTGAAAGAACGAAAGTCAATGTACATATTTACAAATTTTCAGCCTTTTCCCGAGAAAAATACTTAGGAAGTTTCACGACGGTTTGTCATTTTTATCTAATTTTTTTTATGATGCATGATTTCCCCCAAAGCAAAGCCTGACATAAATGAAATTACTATAGGAGCATGCACCAACCTCATTACATAACGGTTACATAATTTGTTTGGGTTAGAGGCCTACCCAATTGCTAGAAGAGCTTGTTGATGTGACACTTGAATAGCGTTAGATGTATCAAACATTCATCAATCTCCTTCTAGGTGGCTTTGGAGATCATCACCCGCCACCCTGGCAGCCCTTGAAAGGGCCCAGCATCCCCAATTATTTTTTTAAAGTCACGTATAACCTTCGCTCGATAACCCCCCTCCTCCCTATTTTTTAAAAATCGTATTATTATTATTATTATTTTTTACCTCAGGTGACATCCGTAGATATTGCATTGCAACAGTGCGTGTGCGTGTGGGATTGGTTATGGGAGCGCCTATTTAACGATTGCAGTCATCATCACCATGAGCCTAAGTTTCAAAATCAGCGAAGTGGCATTGATTACCTGATACAAGAAGGAAAAATAACTTTAGGATACTTCTCAGGATGACAAAAAAAGAACTCCATGCTCCTTACGTTTTTGATGGGGACTGAGAGAGGCACTCGTATAGGGATGAGTCGAGCTGCGATTTCAGGATCGGAAGCCTGCACGTTCCCAGATCTCATACGAGTGCACCCAGGGACTTCTTTCATTTCCTTCCATCCATTAGATTTTGAGGGCTGTAGGGCATTGACCATCGATCACGCTAGAGTCATCAGAGGAGAACATGCAGAGGAACGGTATTCTGTTAGAATGCTCTTCTATCTCTCCTATCATTGTCGCCATCGATGGCGTCACTGGAATCATTTTGGGACCCTGCAGAATTCCCCAGTTCCCATGGTGGCCATAACTAACAATGTCCGATCACAATTCCCTATGAATAGCAGTTGAAATGATCAGATGGTGATGTCAAAGTTAGCCATAGAGAGTGTGTTACGGAGAATTACCAGAATCGGGCTTATTCAGTTTTGGTCACTTTCTCTTTCCCTCCGTCATCATCATTGCCACGCTGGTATTTTGTACAATATAGAATTTTTGTTTGGCGCCAAAAAGAGTTGGCAGAGGATTTCCGTCGGAAGTTCTATTTTAAAACTTTTTACACTGCTTAAAATCCAATCCAGGGTATGATGAGGCTCTCAACATATTTCTACGATATGTTCGCGTTCTTATTGCTTTGATTATGATGAATGCACGTACATCTATCGGGTGCTACAAATTATAGGACCGAAGCATTTGGATCATTTCCTTCCCTAATTTGAAACTCACTCGCCATCCTGAATCTATACTTTTTGCCAACGTTTTCTTAATTACAAAAGGCGGTCCAAAAGACTCAAGCTGACCCAAATATGCCAAAATTTATCAATTGACTCAACTTGCGCCCATACATCCTAGGGTGGTCAATGTATGCCAAAATCAGCTTTGAGTGGTACCCAATCGATCTACAACTCGCCACAGGTTTTCTTCTGTTTCCGAAATTCATGGAAATTCAAACATCCACATGGAATTCAGGAAATCACTTGAATTAAGTTGTCAGAAAACGTCAGGCTCAAGTTGGATCAATGGGTCAAATTGGGTTACTTGGGTTGCTCTTGGTCACTCCAGTTCACTTTTAGGCACTGGCTCCATTTGAGTCTCTCTAGGTCACTAGGACTAGTTCTTGTGACTTTGATTGATACGATTGATGAGGATTTAGATAAGTGCATTAAATATATTTAATCAAATAGGGAAATATTTGCATTTATAATTAAGTTAGTATTGTGTAATTAATTATATTATTCATAATTGCCGGGTGAGGCAAAAAACACCCGCAGCACTTTAAAAATTTGTGTCGCCTTTGAAGCGGCAGCTAGAATAACGAAGTTTCTTTCATGCACATCTCTCCGCATCCTTTGAGCATCCGAACATGTTTGCCAGTTTACCTTTAGCCTTTTAGCACACGAATGATTTCACGAGAGCAACTGGAATTTTACTTTTGCCCTCTCACCTGGACGCTGAAGGGAGTACCTGCCCCACTCGTTAAGAATGACAATTATTTTCAAGGGTTTTTTCCTCTGCACTTCAGAATCCGCGAAGCAGATCTCTGACTCGTCCTTATGTCTGGCAATTTGCCGATTGGAATTTGGCATTCTAGGATCATCATCTTGAGAAACAATGACTTCTTTCACATGAACGCAGTTTTATTCAGTTTTGGCTAGTTTTAGTCTTCCGCTTCTTCTCTTCCTCTCGGATGAACCGGTTTCTCTCACCTTGTGAATCAAGCTCTTAACAATAGATCAACATTTCTTTCATCCTTTACCAGGAAATTCTTTCAAGATACTGCCTTAACCCCTCCTTTCGTATAGAACATTTTCAAGAGCAGGCGGAGGAACTCTGGCCCGGAATCGGTGCGCTTCAACAACCAATAAGTTTCCTCGCGCAAAAATGAAATTCGAGTAGCCTTCGCGTTTTCGGTCCTGTGCCAAAACGACTGGAACAAGAATTTTAGGACGTTTAAAGGACACATAAAAATACTTTTGACGAGCTATCTATTATCTCATGAACTCTAAAGAATCTCGAAGAGAGCGCGTTTTTTGACAATATGTGAAACAGATCCGTTAATATATTGTGGCATGTTCTATAAGTCAACAAAAAATGTCTCTATGAAAATTGCGCACAATAAATACAGCATGCAATAAATAGAAAACTGATAAAATAAACGAAAGAAATGGGACACTCACAACGAAGTATCGAAAGTCCGTAGCGCAAAACTTAAAGATGGCACAGCTTTTAGGCAGAAGGTTTATGCACTGCCATTTTGTCACGGCTGAGGCAGAGCAAATAACGGAGTTGCGGAGATGACTGGGGAAACAGTACAATGTCGGGAGCCGGCCACTCAAATATGTAAATACTTACCTTCTTTTCCGTAATAAAAGCCCTTCCTTGCACCATATGGTTGACGCGGTTATGACGTAATGAATGCACCACTCATGTGGTCGCTTGGCGGAGGTGGCCTCAATCGCGTTGCTTATACTCCTATATGCGAAGTATCAATATAAGAGAGCCGAAAACCAAAGCTAATCCTCTTTAGGGGATGTTTATTGCTCACTCCTTCGACTTTCATTAGAAAGATTCATTAGAGATTTTCACCGTTGCCTGTATTTAATTTGTCCAATATGGTGACAGGATGCACGACCAACGAATGGCACTGACAAATAATAATGTCTATTAGAAGGGCTAAAGACAAGTTCCAGTAGGGTAAAAAATGACAATCATGTTGATTTCATAAACTTCAGCAGGATTCTCTGTTTCCTGCGATTCTTTCGAGTTCTTTAAAACCATCTGGCATATGTAGACTCATGAAGACTACGCGCTTGAAGAAAGACCAAGAAAGATAATTCATTCTTGCGTAAAAAAAATAATAAAGAGCAGCTCAGCAGCAATTGACTTCATTGATTCCTGATGAATCACACAACTGTAAACTTGGATTCCAAGGACAAACAAACAAAAATACCACTATAAAACACCATTTTCACCAGATCTCACCCCTCTGGCCATTCCTTAGTCGTTGCTCTGCCCGGATGACTTCAATGAATTGTAACTCTGGTAAGATGAGAGATTCGCACTTGGACCTGTAAGTATCCGGCAGGTTTTCCCCCATCGAATAGCCCCAGGAGTCTCCATAAGGGCGATATTCTTCCGGCAGGTCGTACCAGGGGCGGGATTGAAACTGGCATGCCTTCAGCCAGGCTTCCCTCGACTCCGTCAGCTTCCTCACCTCTTCCGCCATTCGTTCCTTCCCGTAATCCTCGATTTTAGCAAGGAGTTTTTCTCTGAAGTAGGAGTACAGGATCTCGTCTCCGCGATTGATTTCCTTGATCTGCTCCAGCAATGCCAAATCCTCGTCTTCTTCCCCCCCTTTCATCCGTCGATTTATAGGCAGGTATACGATGTCCTCAAGATCCCAGCACAACAGATCCCGTAATAAGATCAAGGATTCATCCATGAACTCGACTACCATCACCAGATCGAATAATCTGTCCAAGTAGCCCTTCACAAACTCTTCCACAGCGCTTGTATCGTTCATCTTCTGGGAGGGAAAGGAGAAATCTCGAAGCATCTGATTTGGGCCGTAGAGCGACATATTCTTGGGGAGAAAATCCTGACGAGTCCGATAGAGATTGACGAAGTCGCTCATGCTTAGTTGCAATTCGTTTTCTAAGTCAAAATATTTGTAAAAGGAAACGAAGAGCTCCTTCGGTTGCCTGATCACTGTCACCCACTTGGGGGTTTCTTTCATCACCGATCGGATGATCTCTTCGTCGTAGGGAATCGTGTGGAAGCAGTAGATATCACTCTTTTTTCCCTCAGGCCTGGCGACTTCATCGAAGGGATGCTCCCCATCAGGAAATACTTGGTTTGCAATTGCGGGCAGAGCAAAGTTCAGCTTGCGGTTTCTGCCGTATCGCAGCATGATGTTCTGGATCGTGGAACTTCCCGTTTTGTGCGTCTTGTAGAACACGATTTTCGTTTCGGGTAGGCAGTGTGCCATCTCCGTTTTCGAGCTCATGCTGGTGGATAATCAGATGCAACCAGAGTAGACGTGATACACAAATCGTAGATCTAATTATTGTACGACTTGATGCAATACTTGACTATACCTGAGAACTCGAAGCTTTCTTCGGGAGGCAACATGGGATTCCGATTGCTTCACGTAAGCGAAGAGACCAAACATGAGGAAAACGGTCAATATCAACAAGATGAACAGCAAATTTTGTTTCTCCTTCAACGATTGCATCCTGGACTCCATGCCCTAAGTAGTGGATAAATAACGTTGAGTATTAACAGTACGCATCCAGTGACCCTTCACATGCTGTGTCAAATGTTGCTCCAATTTCATAGCCAGTGAATAAACAAGAAAGTATTAGAATTAGAATTAGAATTGGAAGTCAAAAGTAGTCAGAGTTCATTTGAATGTGCTCTGTACTCTTGACATCGATGACCAGTGGTGTTTATTGCATGCCTGATGGAGTTAACTGTGGATGGGTGGAAAACTATTTGCATGTGCACCTGCTGGAAGATAATGCTTGCTTGTCCACTAGTAGGAGACAAGTCTAGTACCCTTTTTGAGGTTGCTCATGCAGGATATTCACTGAGCTGTGACATGAAGGAATGAGACGGCACAAATAAATGGAGACGCGCATGTATTTTATACTGACATGGTATACATGAGGATGTGCATAATGCAAAAGAACTCTTGTCAGATTTATCCAAGGTATAAAATCGCTAAAAGTTCGACGCAATCGATTCATATCATGAAACGATGTTCCAGGGGTGACAACAGGTTATCACGTTCCCCAAGATACCTGAATGATAGAAAATTAAAGAAACATTTTTGACTATCAATCATAAAAACATCCCGAAAAGCAAATGAAGGCCCAATTTTTTTTTTAGGAACCTTTAGGGACATCTCTTTTAAGCCGTCCATACATCCCACTGTTGATGTTGCTGCACCATTCTGATTTTTATTTTATCACCTTCCATCCATTAGGTATTTAGGAGGCTGCAGGGCATTGACCATCATTGGAGTCATCAGAGGAATCCTTGGATCCACTCAAAGGAATGGGAATGGAATCCTCTAAGGAGGCCCTACTGTAACATGTGCCACGCTAAGGAACCTGAGATACTCGTCCTTGGCACAGCATGGGCATATACAGGGTGGGTACAAAAAAAACCGGTCCTCTACTTTGAAACCTTATATCTCGGTCCCAAATTGAGCTAGAATAATTTAACAAAAATGAAATGAAAGTTCATTTAATTCGCTTTCCAATGATATCAGTTGCAATTGAGTTCCGCCGAAAAACACGGGAGATAAATTGATTTGAAAAAAACTTTCCGCTGAAAAAAGTTGAAAATCACGCTTTTTGGCTCAATATGGCCACCTTTCTGCCGAATAACTGCCTTCAATCTCCCTTTCCACTTGAGGATGGCAGTGGCAATTGAGCCCTGTGAAAGTTCGGATTCGTTCCTTCAGTTCAGCGACACACCGGATTTTTTGCCCGCGATACACTTTCTCTTTTACCCCATACCGCTCTGGCAACAATTCAGTGGCTTCGTGAAAACTGTCCTGATTTCATCGAACCTGAAAATTGGCCGCCCAATAGCCCTGACTTAAACCCAGTCGATTATTTTGTGTGGTCCGCGTTGGAAGAGAAAGTGTATCGCGGGCAAAAAATCCGGTGTGTCGCTGAACTGAAGGAACGAATCCGAACTTTCACAGGGCTCAATTGCCACTGCCATCCTCAAGTGGAAAGGGAGATTGAAGGCAGATATTCGGCAGAAAGGTGGCCATATTGAGCCAAAAAGCGTGATTTTAAACTTTTTTCAGCGGAAAGTTTTTTTCAAATCAATTTATCTCCCGTGTTTTTCGGCGGAACTCAATTGCAACTGATATCATTGGAAAGCGAATTAAATGAACTTTCATTTCACTTTTGTTAAATTATTCTAGCTCAATTTGGGACCGAGATATAAGGTTTCAAAGTAGAGGACCGGTTTTTTTTTACCCACCCTGTACAATACATATATGGACGTCCATAGGACACGTGGCCTGAAAACACCTCCTGGTGGCTGGCCGTGGACCCACCCAAGTCCAAGACTTCGCTCCAACCCCAACGCATCATCAATTATCTCAATACCCCCAATTGTATATTTCAAATGTCCCCACCTCGTATCCTCTTTCTGTAAAGGGCATGCTGTGTAAATAAAAGGTCATTGAACAAAAAAAAAAAGCCATAGGACATTGGGGCATACATCGGTGAAGGACGAGGAGCGAGGCTGAAGTGAAGGAAAAAAGGAGATCGTAAAACCATTTACACGTGGAGTTGGACGTGAGCTCAGATGCTTGAGGTCAGCCTTCTCATACGAGAGGATACCATAGCATAGATGCACGATATCCGGTCTCCCTTCCCACGCAGCTCTCCGAAACTTATATATGTAGGAGGAGGTTTTTAGCAGTGTCAGCCGTTGTTCCTCAGCATGTCGTTTTTTTCCTTGTTTTCCTACACTGTAAAAACTCGACCCATTAAAAATTCGAATTTTTTTAGCAATGGAATTTCAACCAGGGATGTAGGCTGTGACCTGAAGGTTCATGAGTAATACCGTGTCTAAGGCCCAGTCTCTGTTAAGGTCCCAAATAGGTCCTAATGTAGTTAATTTGAATTAATTGCCCCTTAATCGAAAGGTACTGGAGGAGAAGGTTTTGTGGCATCCGTGCCGACTGTGATGAGGTTTAGAACAACAACTCGGCTCCTCCAGTTGATTTATCTCCCAAACACATTCCCAGGAGTCAAAACTTCATTACGAGGAGCGGGATCCATGGCTCCTCCAATAAAATCTCTCCTGTTGAACTCAGCCGCCAATCGAATAAGTTTCAAAAGCAATATCCCTCCCTCGATCCCTTACTCTACCTAAGTTCCCGAGAGAGCAAGAAGGTGGAAGCTAAATTCAATACCAATTTGACCGTGTACTTGGTTTCTTTCTTTGGTTGTGAGTTTCTTCTTTCTAAATCGACCACTTCCTATTTCCATCCCCACAATCTTTAGGGATTAATTTTGAGAATTGAACGATCTCTAAACCAGTGCGCCAAGGTGCTAAAGAGGATTTTTCCGGACTTGAACCCGTGAGTTCCTTTCAGAACCCGAAAGGGCCTTGTCTCAAAGTAGGGGTTAGGGACTCTGTTGCTGGTAGAGCCTAAATCTTTGCTTTCTCATCGATCACAAATGATCACAATTTTTTTTTTCTAGTAGGCGTATCCAGATTGTCAACAGTTGGACCAGTTGTTTTGTCTGAGGTTAATCAAGGTTAATTATTATTATTATTCACATTGAGTTGAGTTTATTTTGTTCACACCGGTATTTCCCAAGTTCCAGCTCATCTCAGTTTCAGTTAGTTTTTACCTTTTTTCCCATTGTGTTTTTTGGCTTCATTGGTTTTTAATAAATTTGGATAACTTTTTATTTAATAGTCAAAAGTTCTGTGCGGTGATACTGCCTCTCGACGTTGAATCGGCCTAGTTCACCTACATATTGATCGAAAGTATGTCCGGAACCGGAGTGCGTCGAGGTTGGCAAGAAATTCCTGAAGTAAATTAATTTCACCTGATTTATTCCAGGTAAAATTTGCTGACTTGGTCGCTTAACTTTGCTCCCATCATTGATCCCGTCGGTGGTGTTCCTGCAATCATCTCGAAGTCCTGTGGAACTTCTGTATTGTCCATGGTGCTAATCAAAACCGAGCAATTCGCTGTGAACAGCAGATGAGATGATCCGATAGAGACGTCAGAATTGCTCAGAGATAGTGGGCGCATTCAGTTGTGACTCGATCTAACTGGGCGAGTCATGACTCAGGGCATAGCCCACTTTAACATCTTCTGAATGCATTGGGTCATTTAACCAGCGAATTTTAGTTGCTTTTCTGTGTAGTAGCAGCAATAGAGGGAGTTGAAATTAGAAAATTGTGAAGAGGTACAGAATGGTCTTCAAGATC
>CAJPEV010003366.1:6328-31566 GCA_905338385.1 Darwinula stevensoni | reverse complement strand
CATTTCTTGCAAATACCGCCACTGTTATCTAATCATTGCCTGGATTGTAATGCATTCTTCCCCAACGAATCTATGCCTTACACCTTTGGATGCTTCGTGGACAGAGAATCATACGCTATGGATCGTTCTGACTTAGAGGTCGCATAACATTATTCGCTTGCTCGAAAATGCATTCGCTTGAAAATGAAGTTGGGTGGAACTTTCCAAACTGCGATGCAGATATAACGTCATTGCTTCCCGTCACCTGTCCTTCACAATGTTCCATTCTCAAATGCTAAAGTGAAGCAGGGAACTGCAGTGGATTCAGTCGAGTGCGTCGCGAACGTCGTCCTACTAGCTGGTGCATGGACCCTAGAGGAGTTGCTCCTGGAGGTTGTGCCCACGGAGTGTGCCAGGATCGTGAAGAACCTCGCCAGTCCCATAATCGAAGATTTTAAGCAGCCTCACTGGAAAGAGCTTCCTTAAATCTTTGCCTTTTTCTAATTGAGGAAAGAAGAGGCTCATACTCATAAAAACTTCCGAATGATATTGCTTCCTTCCATCAGTTCTTTCGCCAGTCGTTTCCTACGTTTGCCTGCCGTGCCGCTCGATTGCGATTGCTTGCAATTGAGCCGCAGTTGTATATTGAGGCCGATAAAACCCCATGCAGAGTTCCGTGTTGCTAAACTGCATGCCCAATAATCTGATGTAATGGAAGCCTTGCTTCTTCCGCGTTCCAGACACTCTTGCGAGTGAATGAGTAAGAATGGCGCAAGTCCAAGATGAAGATGATGTAATCGTCAGTTACAAGTACTACAAGTCAGTGACAAGTTAGAGCTAGAAAGTGAGGGACCGTTGGGGAATCCTCTCTTTTTTTGCAACTCAGGTTGCAAAACTTGGGTTCTGCTCACTTGGGTCGACAAGGACCCAGGAGTTCTTTCTCCATCTCTTCGGGCTCCCTTTCCCTTCCCGACAGGAGGCTTCCTCTCGGGATGTCTCGCAGGAAAAAAGACCGTTGCCGTTCTGTATTCCTCAGAATGAATGTCACTGGAGTTCGAAGAACGTGGGGCGTGTCCAAGACGTTGTCCTACACGGATCAGTGATACCAGTCGAATGATAGTGATGATCCTCGTGAAAGTGTTCATCACCGAGGCGGTCTCTAGACGACACATTCGTCATTTTTACTCATCCAGGCAAGAATCTTTAGGAAACGAAATGACTCGGAAACACTTCTGTAGAACGCAATATTTATTCTCATCATTTCGATCTCGTGTGGACTGAGGTCATCTCTTTCGCTTCGCTACACAAGCAGACACAGCGCAGACACAGCGCCATGATGAAGTGTCTTGTTTACGTCAAGCTATTAATAGAAGAACTGATGATAAAGTTACCGGAAGTTGCATTCCTTCCTTCCCTTCCATGCAATCGAAAGAATCGTATCTGCGGGAATAGCTTGTAGAAGAGCTGCAAGGTAACTACATCCATGGATGATAGGGAGAGGATTCGGTCCATTGTTCCCGGCGTTTGCGCCAAGTTTCTCTTCGCCCCATGTCAGGTGCAACCGCTGGGGAACTTCTCCTGAGACACACAAATCATTTCCTTTCAATGAATTTCAGTGGATTTTAAAGTAATGAGAAAAGTGTTGGAGATCCTGTTCTTCCACGATGAGTTTTGGTCTTTGAAGGAACAGGAGATACTTCGCAAGAAGAGAAGAAATATCAGAATTGACATAATCCAGAAACCCCTTTCGAAAACATACCATTTTTCCAAGCACACTTATTGTGTTCTTTTCTACTGATAATGCTTTTAAAATCCCGCTCAAGTACATTTGCCGTGACACAGTGGCTGTCGGCTTCGTCCTCATTCTCCTCGTGTCTGCGGCCGTGTGCCGTCCACGAAAAAAGGAGTTGCGATGCGTTTCGGGGAAGATAGTTTCCATAACGCCCAATACGATCGTGTGGTGAAACAAACGAAACGAGAAGTGAAGGAGCTTCGAAGTGAGGGTCGTTCCTGAATCCTTTCGTTTTTACAACTCTTCGACAGGTTCGCGAAGGTCGTCACATGAATTTTCAGGGGTGTTTTCCCGACCGATGCCTAATGAACCCATACGATCACCACTTCTTCGTGTCCTTCGTCGAGATCGGGAAAAACACGCGATCGGAATGGTTGTCGGCACCAAGCATTTCTGCACATGGATCCCCACGTTCGCCGTCGAGGTGCTCTGAACCGTCGAGGGCATCTCGACTTCGAACCTGGAGTACTTCCCGGGTTTTATCGATTGTTTGGAAAGTGAAATAAATTCTTTCTTTCTGGGTATTCCAAGATAGACCGCCTAGACATAGTGCGAAGTTATGGCCAGATCACATTGGTGTCCTCTGGTGACTCCACAATGCAGTCCTCTAAGCTATGAATCATGAATATTACTCCTGAACTAGTACTTGAGAATTTACTATTGCTCTATTGAACTGGAAAATGTTCCCTCAATAGGTTCCAAGGAATTTGTTTTAACATACTTCCACTCGGAAAGAAACTCGAAAGATGAAGGTGGGAAGTGCATTGATATTCGTGGCGTGCGTCGCGATCCTCCTTCTGCCTGTTGGTTGAATGCGACATGTGGGAGTTTCTGCGGAAGATCGTGTCAAAGGAATATGCCAGGATCGAGAGGAACCTCCATCATCGATGAGTCAAAGCAGGCTCTCCAGAAGAAACATCCTTATTGGGCAGACCAGTTATGATTGGATTTTTGGGCTTCGACGTTGTCGCGATTCCTCCATCATTTTTCCGCTTCCTTTTTCATCCTCTTCATGCTTTTGCGAAGCGTCGGTAATCTTGCGCTAATACTAGTGAAGGCTGCGTGATTGTTTCTGCCGATCCCAAATTTAATTGCATATCCTGGGCTGTGTTGATGTTGATTCTGCGGATACATGATTTTCGCTGATGCTCAAGGGATAATAATGCGTCATTGAGATCGGAGTGAATTATACGGAGGGAAATCACAACCTGCGTTTCATTTTTCCTACTTTTGTTCGGTACAAATGGCGCAAGTCCAAGATGAAGATGATGAACTCGTCAGTTACAAGTACTACAAGTCACAGACTATTAGAGATTCCAGCCAGTTACTAGCTTCAGTTACAAATAACAATAAAAATTATTGCAAATTCCATCACTGCCAGATGTATCATTGCGGACATTGAAATGCATTCTTGCCCAACTTATCTGCGGCTTACACGCCTGGTGCATATCGGACAACGGATCGTGTGCCGTGGATCGTGGAACATGGCTCCCAAGCCATACGTGAGGATTCAGTCGTGTCTGGTGGTTCTTGAAGGAATTCTGGGTGTTCCGGGGGAATACCGATTTTATTCGAGCCATGGGTTGAGTCTTGTAGTAGTTATATTCCTGCCAAAGTTCATTTCTGCCCGTCGGTGGATGCGGCTTGGTGGAGTTGCTGGGGGAGGTGGGATTGTCATGTATTCCTTTTGTTTCGTTGTTTTTTTTTTAGGGGTGAGGCTGCGAGGTGTTGAACGAGGAGTGATCGTGGGATTGGGGGGGGGGGGGGGAGAGGGGGCTCCGCTTACCGCCAGTGATGGGTTTTTTCCATTTGCAGGAAGAAAAATTCTACAGGAAAATGGTGTACGTATTTATGTGCTTATTTATCATAATAAGTTGCAAAATGAATTTAGCAACAGTTTCAGGTACTATGGCTGCCTATACCCGCAACCAACCATAACAAAACTGACAAAAACCTACCAAAGGACCAACCAAAATAGGACCAAGGTAGAAAACTTTTGTTTTCATGATTTATTGATTTGAACAATCACATAAGTTCTTGCATCCCGTGCTTTACCGCAACAGTTATACAAGCCAAAAACCCACCTGAGGCGACCAAAGCACGAACAAAGTGCTGCAAACTTCATATCCAACAATTTTAGACTTCGAGATATGTCCTAGAAACGTTTTTTCTCGTGGTACTATTGGAAGCAAAGAATCGCAGAGTTCCACATCACACAGTGTAATGGCTCGACTTCTAATATTTCACTACTTCACATCCTCAAAAATCACTCCGAATTCAGTGATCTTTCTTATTTCTCTCTCACTCGCTTCTTCTATAATCATCTGGAACTGTTGTCCTCTACCATCTTGCACCGGTGCAATGATGCTACCACCGTTTTCTAAAATGCAACACAATTCTACCGGCAAGGCACCGATGGCTCCGCAGTAGATGATTGCATGGAACTGACGGTTCTTCCCAAAGGTGGATAATATCGACTGTGGATTTTTGACGTCGCTTATCACTAGCCATACCATGGCCCTGCGCTTCCCTCTCAAGAGAACCTGCGCGGCGACTGTTTGTAGGTCCTACAAGAAAAACCTACTGTGCCAATGGTGAAACGGCAACTATGGGCGATAAACACGGTGGTCTCTTAATTACATAGGCCCTTTGCCTCCGACCAACAACACGTGGCTGCCTGGAGTGATCTTCACCAGAGACAACTGAGTCCCGATGATCTCTGGAGAACTCTCGTTACTTTCCGAAGTCGCACCCATGGCACAATTATAAGTGTAAGCATGTTTAATCTTGTCATCCAACGTGGAACCAGGAGCCCTGGAATGCTCCATGAAGAGGTGTCTCGGGACGATCTCCATCGCCTTCGATACGGAATCGCCGATCATTGCTCTCATGTTGGAGGATCGACGGATGTTATCCACCATTTCCTTTCGTAGTTGTTTGCTGTTGCCCGTCTCACAGGAGTCTCTCCATTTCATGGAGATGAGCGGCACGGGCAATGTGGTTCTGTTGACCTCGGCTGTTTGTTCTGCTGCAGGTCTCTGGGTCTGCCTCGTCTGCTGAGGAGCCAGTTTCCTTCTCGGCGCCTGACGTGCCTCCATGGCTTGTAATGCATTTCGAAACTGTGCCAGAGTTGGTCTGTCTGACGCCGTGCTAGACCATCCTAGCTCGACTAGTTCGCCCAGCGAACCAGGGAAGCCGTCCGGAATGGAAGGCCGTTGGTTCCTTATGAGCGCAGTAAGGATTTGCACAGGATATACGCATCCCGGGAAAGGATCTTTGCCGCTGAACAATTCGTAGAGAATGATGGCTAAACTGTAAACGTCTGCCGAATGCCCATACTGAATTCCTGGTTGAAGTAGTTCCGGGGGCGTGTACTTCGGCGTACCCACCATGGCGGTATTGGTTATTATGGTTTGTATGACCTTGGACGTGCCGAAGTCGGATATCTTGGCAACTGGCTCACTCCCGAAGAGAAGAACGTTGTCTGGCTTGAGATCTCGGTGTGCCACCTTCCTCGAGTGCAGATAGGCCAAGCCGTCTATGATCCCCAAAGAGACATAAATTTTTTGTGCGAAGGACAGTTTATCTATCTGTTTACCCAATGCGCCTCCATCTGCTCTCTCCATCACGATTCCCGTGAACCCGTCATCCATTTTCAAGGAACCGAACACCCTAACGATGTTCGGGTGTAAGAGACTTATAGCCAGGCTCGTTTCAAGCTTCAGAGACTTCATCTTGTCGGATTCGGGATGGATGCGAAGACGTTTCACGGCGACGTCCTGGCAGTTCCATTTCGCGAGGTAAACATCTGCGTAACTGCCCATTGCAATCGGCTGCTGCGTCAGCTGCACTTCTCGCAGAGGAATCTCGGGAATTTCGCAGAGGGAGGAGGTCACACTTTCTATGAGGTCGAGGAGATTTCTGTTGATGATCGGTTGAGTGAGACATGCTGCTCTGCAGGTGGGACAATTCGAGATCTGACTCGTGCACTTGGAACAATAGCTGTGTCCATTGGAGCAAAGCACCTTCGGTCTTCTGTCTTCTGGGACGGGTTCAGACGTGAAGGGCTCCATGCACACTCCGCAGCTGAGTCCCTCGGTAGGTGCCATGTCTATCACTCTGGATGTTCCCGCTATGTCACTTCGATGAACGCACTCTCCACTGGAACACAGACCGATCGGAGGAGCAACGAATGTCTATACCGTTCATACCGACATGCTTTCAGTAGCTCGCTGCGTCGTATCTAATGTGAAATGGGAGTACCCTCATGGAAGACAGTGCATGAAAAATAAGATGCATGATGGGGAGGAAAGGGAAAAAACCGCCGTGTAATAAGACTGCGTGGGAGTGGCGTAGCTAGGACTTTAAAGGGCGGGAGGATCGGAGGAGCTTCGGTATATTGGAATTTGCACCTACTCCCTTCTGCAATGACGTCACGTGGAATGCTTTTTGAGGGAGTTGAGAATATTGTTTTTTTTTTTTTCAAAAGCCTTTTCAGCGAAAGGAGCCGAGCTACTGAAAATTCGCTCGTCCTGAAAGAATTAGGTCGCAGTAAGTTGCCCCGCTCTCTCTCTCTCTCTCGCTTCATGCACTTTTCCTTACTTGTGTGCATGATTCATACCCCCAGCCCCTCCTTGCTACGCCACTGACAATGCAGATGCTTTGACAGACATCACAGAGACAAGATTTCATTCCTTCGTTGTGGGTCTGCCCTTTGGGTTCTGTGCAACGCTTAGCCTATAGGAGATTTGAGCTCGTCGCTCACTCTCGAGAGGATGAAGTCGCCAAAACGAGCATACGGCAAGAGATAATGCAATGAAAACCACTGAAGTTGGGGTTTCGAAGCGATGATGCTGGTTAACGGGTAAAAGCTAGTTGCTGAGATTAATTGGGGAAAATATCAGTTCTGATTGATCAATATCTGACCGATTCGACTCTGCGCAACTCTGTCTTTAAGAAGAAACTAGATGCTTTCATGGACAGGCAAAAAGGGGGGGGGCTGGGGGTATGAATCATGCACACAAGTAAGGAAAAGTGCATGAAGCGAGAGAGAGAGAGAGAGAGCGGGGCAACTTACTGCGACCTAATTCTTTCAGGACGAGCGAATTTTCAGTAGCTCGGCTCCTTTCGCTGAAAAGGCNAGGAACGCTCGACCTCGACACGTGATATCGAAATGGGCGAAATCGCCTCTTGATGTCACTAACTATCTTGATGCAAACTGTAATTTCTCATGGAGAGATGCGGTCGAAGCCGGTGTCGTATGATATTTCCCCCCCTCCCTTAATGGAAATGAAGGGAGTTCGTTTCATAAAGTAGAATTGTAAGTTTTTGGATCGCCAAAAGAGAATATAATCTTTTTTGTCAGACACGGATCAAACGAAATCATAGCAGAGGACGGTGTTTCTTCTTCCCTGCCTTCATTCGCCTTTTACCTCTGGGGAGCTTGAATCGTTGATGTGGCTTTGAAGATCGCCCTGAGGAATCTACACTGGCTTGGCCGTTAGCGAGGCAGATGGAGCCGTAAAAGGACCACTAAAAAGCACTCATAAAATAGCTGCTGAGGAGCAGCTTGTGGGGTGGGGCGGGGATCAACAAGAGAGCCTGTGAGACGCTTTTCTGGTGTTTTTGGTGTTGTGTCTTTGGGGGGGGGGGGGGGGGGGGGGGGCACAATATCATAGGACACCTGTCGAGAGTTGCAGCGGAGTTGCTAGAAATACCTTTGGACCGGTAACCTTGAGATGCACTTCACCGATTTAACCGAACTCGTTTTCACGACTGGTTTTTCCACCGTCTGACAGCTCGTACGATCCTAAAGTGAGGATCATTAGAGAAAGACTGATGTGAGAACTCCGCCCCTTGCCGTTAGGTCGGCGCTGCATTCAATAAACGGCTGCCTCTCTTGTAGCCAGCATGCCTTTTGCTCGATTCAGCTTCTTTTGACTATTTGTTATGCCTAATTTCCAATCGTGGAGCGAATGGA
Organism: Darwinula stevensoni; assembly: GCA_905338385.1. Lineage (NCBI taxonomy): Eukaryota > Metazoa > Arthropoda > Ostracoda > Podocopida > Darwinulidae > Darwinula > Darwinula stevensoni. The sequence goes on along the minus strand of CAJPEV010003366.1, from coordinate 23,815 downwards.
TGTGGTTTGGGAAATCCATTTTAGTGAAACGATTCTTTTGCATTGGATTTTCTTTTTTTTTTTAAATATAACCTAGGAACGATTAGCATGCGTCCAGACCCGATGAGACTTGGGTCATGGTGTGTATTCATCACGACACAGGACGCAAGTAAAACTTGAATGGGAAAGGGAAAACATGTAGTGTGGGAAAAGCCGAAATGATTCGCCCTGTGCTTTGAACATTGGGAATGACTCGTTTGCAGCAAGAATATTTTGCGCAACTGAGCTGGAATGAATTGCTGCGGGGAATGTGTTCTTCAAAGAATATCCTCAATAATCTACCGGCGAATGCCGTCAGCCGAAACTAGGAAATGCATTGAAAACGTGAGGGAGCCGTTAATTGTATCACTGGCAGCATTCGTGCAGGGCTGACAGGCGAGGAAGGACCCCGCTGGTTGCCGCGCTCGGTCTTCCGCCTCGTCCGGTTGAGGATAGCGTCACAGAGTTGGCGATACGGTAAGACGGTTTAGAAACAACTGTGTGATGTGCATTTCGTGCTGCGCATAGAATGGTTGGGACAGAGTATTGAATCGTATGAAACCCTCCAAAATGCAGCTTGCAGTGCCACGATACCATTTCGAAGTTGTTAGTCGATCGCAAATGGTGAGTTGCTGCTGCATTTTTCACCAGCGGCGACTCGTCAGGGAGAGGCAAGGGAGACTCGGCCTCCTCAAAAATTCTCTGGAGACCCTTCTCCATACGACTGAAAATATCCATCAGGATAGCATATAACAAAGAAATCTCTGATAATCATTGGATTCATTCTACATTGACACAAAACGAGCGAAGTCCGGTCTCGGACAATTTATTCCTGCGCAGAATCGCGTACGGGAGGCCAGCGCCTGGTGGCCTCGAATGGCTCGCAGATGATGCATAGGGGTATCCCGTAGCACAGGCAATACCATTCGAGAGAAGGGAGGTCGGCCTCACCGTCTGCATTGCGCATGAGCAGGTGCCTATTTCCAAGAGCGAGCATGGGTGAAATGCAATTCACCCCATGTATTTTAGGCTCCTTTGCCTTAAGTAGAGAGCTTTTCGGTCATCCAAATTCTCATTGCCAATTTATATCTGCGCAGTTGCTATGAATGAAAACGAAAACAATACATATAATACATAATTATGATATTCGCTAGGTGTGCTAGTAGTGATTTTATTTAGAAGTTGTGAAACTCGTAAGGGGAGGAAGTCGTCAGACCACAAATTTTCTTATCGGGTCGGATGCACCTCTGCTTTCGTTCAAGTGTTCCATGGATTGCCGCTCTGCTTTTGCGTCATTTCGATACTGTATTAACTGTTAACGTGAAGCGGTTCCTCGCTCAGCGACTGACCCAAGCACACCTTTCGTGCTTAAATAAATAATAATAATAATAATAAATTCTTGTTCACTATAAGGATCATGAGCTGGCCCAGATTTTTCGTCAAGGAGCCGTCACTATTTTTCACACATTCAAGTTGGATATGCTCGGTGCGATGATGCGGTCACACATTACGGGATTTTCACTCCTACTAAATAGAGGGGATTTTTAACTAGAAAGCAGGAAGTTAAATTTTTTCGTTCAAATTGTTTGTGCCAGACATTACGTGCCACAAATAAGATGGAGACACATTGGGAGCCACCACTCTTGATGTTTGAAATCTTCGATCACTACATTCACCGGTGGTACTCCAACTTTTCGAGCTTGGGAGCTGCATCCAAACGTGACCCACCTCATCCTAGTCGCACTGAAAAAAGCTTACTGGTTCCAAGTTTACCACGATAATAATAATAAATATTCTCCTCACCGAATAAACTAGTACCTTTCGTGTTCGCGAGCCACATGCTGCCCGAGGGTCGCGATTTGAGAATCAATGATACGCACTGCAGTCACCATTCACCAACCGAACTCAAGTCTGAAGGCAAAGTCGACATGTTACACACCTTTTTTTTTGCCACGCACTAGATTGGTAAAGTGGATGGGTCGATTTAATTGGAAAGTATTTGTGAAAAGATACAGAAACACGCTTGCAAGACACGGGAGCCCGCGCCCCGTCCTGTGTCCCCGCTGGCCACTCTCTTCGCCCTCATGAAGAGTTGTTGTTGAGAATGGGAAGAAGAGCCTTTCGCCTTCCCGGTGATTATGGCTCAGTGATCTGGGCTCTAGGTCTTCGTGGGGTTACTCACTGCACATTAAAGAATAACTTAGAAGTGGGGGGAACAGACACAAATATCTAAAATGAATACCCTGGATAAGTTTACTGCCCCACTGCGCCGATCAGGGGGACTTACACGCCCTCATGAAGAGACTTGGCAAACGAGTTCCCGGCCTGTTCTCTGTCGCGCGCCTCGTTCCATCTAGTGGACACGTTACTAAGCAACAGATCGCCTCGGACCGAGTTTCCTCATGTTCGACCTCGTTTTCATCGATTGCCTTGCATACGCGAATGCGAGAGAAGCGCAGGTGCCGCGGGTTCATTCCACGTCGCCGAGCGACTGTGTTCCTTGAAATCACATGTATTGAGTGGCTTCATTGTGGGGATTCATTTTTGTGTTCTTTCGTGAGATCCTGAATATCAATTTCAAATCCTGACGGTGGAATTCTCCGCTTGCAACTAAGAACTGAAACTACCAATGTTACTCCGCTAGCTCACACGCGATCTCATTCTATCAAGATGCAACTTTCCTGCTCTTTCTTCTAAAGATTGGTTTGATAACTTTACCTGCTGAGGGTTTTTTTTTTTTTTGGGGGGGGGGGGGGCAGAAATTAAAGTGAGATTGGGAGGGCAGACAGGAAGAAACAAAAATAACAGTGGAAAGCCATGGCTGTACGCCATTTTCTTTTGAGAAGCACAAACTTCTTCACTTCTATTAATCAAAATCATTCGAATTTATCGGGCGAAGAAATTCATTTCTGTAGATGAAAGGGTACATGCATTTTTGAAAGCCAATTTTGAATTTAAATAAAGCCAATCCCCTTGGTTGCCAAGGGGATAACAAAATAAAGGGACAAACTTCTGCGACTGTCATTATTGGTGACAAATAAAGGCAATTTTGTCTCTCACGTCAGTGATTGTATCATGCCCATCACTCGGCCCCGTTAGCCTGCAATTCACGGGTCCATGAATGAAAATTTGATGGAACTGGCGCCAGCTTCATACGGGAAGTTTGTAGATGATTAACTGCGAGTTCTTTCTTTGATGAAACCGTTTTCCAAGCCTTTATTTGTTGTTCCTGACATCGCTTTGATCCTCGAAGAAATACGAGATCGAGGATCCGTGCAATCACGATTACATCCCGAAAACATTTTTTTTTAATAGAAGGAAATCATTATTTCCTGTGATTCAACGGTCACGCGAGGCTCGTGAACCTTGACGATCGCCGGAAGTTGCATGACGTAACCCTTGAGATTTGACGTCGTGCTTTGCGTGTTCGTTTCTTCCGGGTGACTGGGATCCAGGTTAAAGAATCGCCGAAAGACGAAGGTTGACGAAGAGCGTGTCGAAATCTGGCGCCAATTCCCGTGGAAAGGCCATATTAAATGCACGAGTGCAAATGTGAGCCAACAAAAAAAAAGCTCTGAAGAACGAAAAAGGAACCGGTATCCATTGCTTCAGCCCAAGCGCGACGGGACCGTGAAGGTCAGCTCGTCGTGGCACGGAATCATCTCGTTAGTGCGTGCGATCCCGCTGCCCTTAAATGGTGCCGGTGTGAATAAAAAAAAAAGGGCTGCTTTCGTGAGAGAAGGACGAGGGTGTAGAAGTCCCCGATCGATGGTGAGGAAAGCAAAAAAACGACGAGGGAAATGCGGATGGCGAGAACATTTATTCCAAAACGATCGAAAGCGAATTGATTTGAGCGTGTTCATTAGATTCGTGTGATGAGATAGGAGAGACCCACACCGCAGGGAAGCTGCAGCTTCAGCTTCTCCAATAGTTTAATCTTCATCGGCCGCGATGCGAGATCTGAGAGCGACAAGTGAGGAAGCAAATGGAGAACATCTCTGATGGCATCTCATGTGAAGGATACGAAGCAGAACGACGTCTCACGTGATGGTTTCAAAGGAAAAATAGCATAGTGTTCATGTGTCATCTCTTGATTTAACGAATAAAGTGTGGAAGTCTTCTTTTCAGGTCAGGTTGAAAATTATTAAGTAATTCCAATTCAGGGGAAGAGGCACTAGAAAATTTTGCTTTGAAAAGCATAAGTTCTTCTATACTTCTGTTACATTCTTTTCTTGCTTTCTTTTATTTAATTTTAATTTTTTTTCCCTCGGAGAATGAATACAACAAAGGCCGGCCTTGGGCATATGCCTCCTCACAGGGCACAACTTCACCATGGACGCCAAAACTTGCCAAAATGAATGAAGCGATATTGTATGCCAACCTCAATTTTAATTCAGAAACTGGAAATGCCTTCAGTTTCAGTCTATTTTTGAACTCTAGGGTTGACCCCTCTCTCCTTTCAGAGGAATAGTGGGAAGATGGGGGGGGGGATTAGGAGTTTCTTCGCTTTTGGTGCCGAAGTAGCTGGAGCCGGCACGCAATACAACATAATGTCTTGTGTTTCTGTACCCCTTATGAAATGTTTACAAGTCTTAGTGACTCTTTCCGCAATTAGGATTTGCCATACCAATCTGAAGAATTAATAATGAGCAGGCGTAAATTAATTCGTCACACTTTCGTGTCATTAGCAGGCCTTGCAAAGCTTCCTCAGCCAGTTCAGTCTTTCTTGCTCGGCCTTTCCAGCTACAGCAAGAAGACACAGGTAGAGGCTTAGTACACAAGAAACACATATATTTTGTATATGCGTTTCCCGTGAACTATGCCTCCAATTATTTGGAAATAGCCATTTCGGAAGCGAGAAGGAATGAGAAGACACGAACCAATATGGCACCTGCGTAATAACATGTCCAGACCATGTTCATCTGAGACCTTGCCCCTCCTCGCCCAGCCCCTGCCAACTGACTTCAAGCATTACATGGGTGAGAAATCCCCAGTGAGGTGTAATGAAAGAAGCAGAAAATATTTCAGGTTTATTATATTAGATCTCCAAAAATTAGACAAATTTCAAATGGCTGAGTCGGTAGAAGTAGGTCGAAGTGGGTCCATCTCATCATACTTCTCAGTATCTGCAAAATAAAAGAAAAACGAAATTGGAAGATTATTCCGGTGCTACAAAGAAAGAAAGGAAAGCAGAGAATAGCCATTGTTCTCGTGTTCTTACAGAACTTCACATTTTTGCGGAAATAATTCAAGTGATTTCTTCAATAAGTAAGTATATAGGTCTCTTTATCGCCATTTCCATGAATTAAGGGGTCTTAAATGGCGCTCTTTTAATGGAATTTCCCCACTTGGAATTTTCATGTCGAAGTCCCCACAAGAAGAGAGAATTTAACTCAAGACGTTGAAAAGGGAAATTACCAAGGGATAATATGTATGAACTTAGTATTAGAAAAATATTGCCGTTTTTGCCGCTTCCCCTTGAAACTAAGAAAAATTTAGGAGGTTGAAAAATGGCGATGGAAATTTCTCACACAATAGGGAAATTAATTACGAGTTCCCTACCTCAGCAATCAGTCATCAGTCAACATTCGACAGAGGGCAATCGATTCATTCCCGAGATACTCAGTAAAAATTAACATTTGGGGGTGAACTGCTCCAACGTAAATTCAAGGAAATCACTTCCGGAAAGGCATTTCCCTCAAGGATCTAACCAATCTATTCTAATGGTTATGAGGAGAAAGGATAAGACAACGAACAGGACAAGTAACCTCTATGCTTTTGAATGAAGAAAGGACCATTGAAGAAAATTGAAACAAATGTCAAGATTTCCTAATTAAGGATAGAGAAGGTAAGGAGTTGGAGAACATACCCTCCTCCAAGGCCGCCACCGAAGCTGCTTCCTCCGTAGCCCCCACCGATGCTGCTTCCTCCGTAGCCCCCACCGAAGCCACCCTTGCCAAAGCCGCCTCCTCCGAGTCCCCCACCGAAGCTGCTTCCTCCGTAGCCCCCACCGAAGCCACCCTTGCCAATGCCGCCTCCTCCGTGGCCTCCGCCAAGACCGAACCCTCCTCCGCCATACTCTCCGGACTCCGGCTCTCCCAGGACGAGAGCCGCCGCCAGCATCACCAGCACCCCGAGGGCCCACTGACAAACAATTACTCCATGCTAAGTACTGGGTAATCTCGTTAAACATACTGTCATTCATGTAAGGCAGGTATTCTCCGAGGTGGAATACGTGTCCTTTCGCTTTCATGCACGACTCCGAATTTTTTTCCTAGAGAGCAATTCGATGAAATTAGCTGACGAGTCCCATGGGCTCACGTTGCCCTGATAAGGTCTAGTAAAAAGAACTTGCAATCATATGCAGGATCTTACTGAAATACTGCTTGAAGCGAAATTTCACTCTAAAAAGGATTGCTCAGCTTTTCAAGCAATAGAAATTTTTTATGCTGTATAGCGACTTGAAACTGTCGCTTAATTGAATCAGAATTGACCAGAAATAGATAAATGCACTTCAGTGACTGTAATAATGAAGGATTTGTAAAACACTTTCGTTTAACTCGGATTTCCTTGCGGAAGTATAGTGGCACTGTAAAGTGATCTAGAAAAGGTCAGTTTGTGCAAGAGGCACTGGAAAGTAGAGTGGACTCACCAAGAGTTTCATGTTTCTGTCACGGGATGAATCGAACCACAAAGATCTGGACTATAGGAAGGTACTGTGACATGTGGACTGAAGGAGCTACTTATATACAGGATTGCGATGCATATACAGGATTGCGATCAAGGACTTCCGCTGTTTTGTCCATGGAGACAATCAACGAGAAGCATCTCTCTTGGAGGGCGGGGGAGAAGTGGGAGAAGGGGATCATTTCCCCTTTCGCAATTTGATCGTGACCATTCCATCTGTTCGGCCTTCCATTGGCAGTGGATATTCATTGGCGACCACGCGGGAAGATTCCGAGGGACATTCCGAGAGACGTGTTCCATATTCCCTAGTTGACCTTACATATCCATCGGGGATGTGATGCAAGGGGTAGCCCCGTTATTGCAACAGCCCCAAGTCGACGCTACACCTCTACCGCATGACCCGAGACCCTAGGAATTTTCCAATGGGGCCAGGATCTGCTCGATGGACCATATGCAGAATGGGATGCACGCGCATCCCTCATTCCTTAGGAAGCGAAAAATTCTCAAGCGGAGTCCCAACTAGGAAGAAGGAGGAGTGGAAGGGAGAAGGAATTTACGGCGGGTATAGCGCTGAGTCGGCTGGGTAGTGAGTAGAAGAAGTGAAAACATTGAAAGTGTTTTCTGTAACGTAGGTTAAGATTTTAGATCCCTCACCCCGTGGAATAAGTATCTAACAATAGGTTTTTATCCCTTTTGTAGTGTTCCCTGCTCTATTTCCTATGAAGTGTGTTTTGTGCGTGATTCGTAGTTCATCGACATATAGGGATCGTTAAATAGTAAAACTTTTCAACTGTCACTTCCGAGTTTGCCGTGCAGAACCTGCGACTAAAAACAATGCTCGCCATGAAATGAAAACATAAATTCCCACACGTAACAGAAACCACCCTGTCCATTTTTTTTACTGGCCACTCCGTAGAGATTCCAAGGATTTTCATGCCACAAATTCATTTCTTCTGAGCGAGCAGAACGAGACATATGCCGAAATTCAGTCTTTTCGCTTCTGTTTTTTTTTTCTGCAAAATTATGCCTAGTACCTTCATACTTCCAGTAGGTGACAAATGGAATTTCTCATCACCGCGAATAAATATCCAAAGCATGTAAGAAATGAATTTTTTACTTCTACGTAGAGAAGGTGCAGTTGACGTAGGTTACGACTATTTTATCGATAAACTTAACGACCCTTCATACGCAACAGAATTTTTCTTTAATCGTTCATGTAAATCAAGGGTCGAGAACCTTTGGCCCATGAGCCAAATTTGACTCACGAGCCGAAAAGTGCGGCTCAATGAGTCATGGCCTTAAATCATGGTTGTTATTCATTTTTCTCAAGTATCAGAGAATGCATGTGTCTGCTGCCAACTTCATGAAAAGTTCTGTAGCTCTAAAAATCGTTAACTTGCAAGAAGCAGAATCTTAAGATGGTTCACGTGGCCAACAAGGTTCCCGACCCCTGATGTAAATGATATATTCTTACGGAAATTAGCCTCGAACAACGAGGCAACTTCCGTCGTCGACCTTCGTGGGTAATTAATTATGTGACTTGGCATTCGAAAATGCTCAGAAAAAAATGTATTCTTCACTGAGACGATTTCAAAGAAGCAGCGAGACATGACCGTGTGACATGACTGGACGATCGTCCTCTGATTCCAATCCGTTTCGAATGCAATTGACATCGGAGTGAAGCGTGACATGACTGGAGACGGTCGAGAGAGGGAATAGCCAATAAGGGCGCAGTTCCAGCACTGAACGGGAAGTTTAAAAAAAATGGTACTAGGTGTAGCGAGGAGCTGAGAGATCTCCAAGGAATGTATTGATAGATTGGGAAACTGAAGGGGTGAAGAATCCTCAATTCTTATCATTTCTGCTCATCTTGACTCATGATCGTTTCATCAAATCATTTCATCTCATCCCACCCTCAACACGATTCCAATCTCATTACTTGTCTTCGAACGACTATGTTCAGGATATATATATATATAAATAAATCCTTCCACGGCACCTGCTGGTATTGGAGATATGAAGGGGGATGAACCACATCCCAGACCTCATACTCGCCTAATTCTGAAGGACACGGCGAAGGATACTGGCCGTGCCCAAGATTGCTGTACGCTGGAGGATATCGAGTGAGATTTCACACTCCAGCTTCCTGACATGTCCTTTGAGGTCTTTCAGGACGACGCCAGTTGTGCCTATGATGATCGGAACTATGGTGGTCTTCATTCCGCACGACTGTTCCACTTCCACTCTCAGTTCGGAGTATTTCTCCAGCTTCTCCCTGGTCTTCTCTTGGAGGTTGTTATCGGCTGGGATGCTCACATCTACTAGGAGGGCGGTCTTCTTCTCCTTCTTATAGATCGTGAGGTCCGGCCTATTGCAGCCTATACTGCGGTCTGTAATTATAGGCATGTCCCACAGTATCTTTGGACATGGATATATATATATATATATACTTCTTTTTTCCTGATATTAATTAGACCATATGCCTTTAGAATATTAAATATTTCCAGGAAAATTTGCAAATCAGAACAATGTCATTTCGCACAATTTTCGCGGGGTTCGGCTATTTTAATATATTGTTATTTCAATAAATTGTATTTTCAATATGTTGTTGTTTTTGTTGGTTTAAAATTGAACTCTAAATGTAACCTTCCTTTTGCCCTACCCATTCATGGTGTGACACATGCATACACCTCACTCGAACCATGTTTTCACAGGTAGATACGCAATTGTGGCTCTGCTTGTCGCGGACTTACCGTACACACTAAATGCCCACTGATGTATTAGACTGGATCCCGCAGAAAAGGCGGACATTTACGTTACGCCCTGCATATATTACCCCCCTGGTGCATGTATGACATAAATGTGGGGCTCGTGCACGCGGGTCAAACATGAAACATATGACTGTGCAGAGATAAAGAAACTTGACCTGGGAAAAAATTGCTGACTAGGGAGGGAGTTGGAGTAGGCGGGAAAAGACGATACTTTCACGACCTAAGACGAATACAAAACGAGAAAGAAGGAATGGGGTCGGATTGCATACCGACCTTCAATCACCTTTTCTCATTACGTAAGAAATATTTCCCCGATCATTTGCACGGTGTCGCAATCAAGGAAAGCTACTTCTTTTATCACGTGCACGGGTCGCAATGGGTCGGACTGCATCAATCAATCAAATAACTAAAAGAACACAAAAAGAATGTAGTAGTGACTCTTGGAGGACAGTTTCGAAAAAAAATGTAATGGGGACCATAATGAACAGAAAAAGTACCGGTCCGTCTCGCACACAAAAAACAAATGATATGAATTTGATTCTTTACGGATTTGGATGAAGATTCACCCTAGGCTTAATCCCTTATCTAATCAATGTCCCTAGCACCTAACTTGGAAATACAACTCAGGCTCGAAAGGAACTCATGCATCCTTCTCTCTGAGACGTATTAATGTGACGGACTTTTGTTAAAGCTACGGAACCAAAGGGACACTTCAAGTCTTTAATGGGGGAGGAGATGAAAAAAGAGAAGAATATTTTTGAGGGAGGGAACACCGATCAAGAGGTAGGGCCGAGTACCCGATCAGCTAGGAACTAACTTCTTACGCCTCGCTCTTCCTCTGAAGCTGACTTAAGAGAAGGGGTTTTCTGAATCGACTACCTTTCCCATTGGTCAACAAGGTTCCAGAAAACGTCTTCATTGTGTGGAAGTCGAGGATTAAGTCGTTTTCTTTTAATTGGAAGGCGAGTTTTCATTCATTTTTACGTGTTTAATAAATGGGTGTGAAACAGGGTACTTTCGCAAGCTACTCGTCTCGACGGAGTTTTAATCTTGATTGCGGCGGCTATCAAGTGACACGGAAGTGTCAGTTGATAGAGTTCCAGTGTTCAGAACGATGTATAAAGGAACTAGGTGAAGATTAGCATCCCTGGGGTGATGTTTCCCATGTGTCCGAAGTGCAGCATTCCTCTTTCAACGGGATGAAAGGCCTCCTTCATTTGCATCCAAGGCTTTCCTTTCTCTTTCGCTGCTACGTCTTGATTCTTGATTACTATTAATACATCCCCTCATATCCGGGGATCATATTTGATAATCGCAGGCAATGAAGTCGATTTGATTTTGGTATCTGGTCCGCTACGTTGCACTTTCCAAGCATGAAATGAAATCCTCTTCTATTGAAATTGAAGTACAGTCAGTTTTAATTAGGTTTTACTTTTTTTCTTTTTGTATGCCATTAAATCTCACTTTAATTTCAGTCCGCCCTCCCCGCCCCCGCCCCTTACCCACCCTCCTACCCTACTATCAAGCATTATGTTGATGAGGAATCCCCAATGAGGTGTAATGAAAGAAGCAGAAAAAATTTAATGTTTATTACACCAGATCTCCAAAAAATGAGACAAATATCAAATGGTTGAATAGGTAGAAGCAGGTCGAAGTGGGTCCATCTCACCAAATTCCTCCGTATCTACATAAGAAAGGAAAAACGAAATTGCAACATTATTCAGTACCTATCAAGAAAGACAAAGAAGAACAGAATTGTCAGGGTTCTCTTGATTTTAGAGCACCTCACATAATTCCAGGTCTAAATCAAGGGATTTCTTCCATGAATTAATCCTTAGGTCTCTTTATCGCCTTTTCCATTAATTGAGGTTTCATGGAGAATTGGTTAGGATTCATGCACTCGAACACGCTGGCCTCACATTCAAAGGAATATGGGCTCTCAAAATGTGCCTTTCTTAATGGAATTTTCATGTAGAATTCCCCACGAGGAGAGAAAGTCTTACTTAATACATTCAAAGGGGCAATTAAGACCTGATCATACGAATGATATTTCATATTAGAAAAAAGTTGAAAAGATTGCCACTTTTCCATTTAAAAAGAATAATATTTAAGAGGTTAAAAAAATGGCAATCTTGCACAATGATGAAATTACTTATGATTTCCCGACAAGATCAGCAATCACTCATCAGTCATCAGTGGACGGGGGAAATCCATTCATTCCCGAAATTGTCATTAAAATCTTCATTTTGGGGGAGACTGCTCCAAACATTTCATCAAGGAAATCCCTTCCTAAAAGGCATTTCCCTCAAGGATCTAACCGATCTATTCTAATGGTGATAAGGAAAATGAATAAGACAACAAACAGGACAAGTAACCTCTATGCTTCTCAACGAAGGAAGAACCATTAAACTCAATTGCTGGAAGTGTCAAATTTTTCTAATTAAGGATAAAAGAAGGGAAGAAGGTGGAGAACGTACCCTCCCCCAAGGCCTCCACCGAAACCGCCCTTTCCAAAGCCGCCTCCTCCATAGCCCCCACCGAAGCCACCTTTGCCGAAGCCGCCTCCTCCATAGCCCCCACCGAAGCCACCTTTGCCGAAGCCGCCTCCTCCGTAGCCCCCACCGAAGCCGCCCTTGCCGAACCCGCCTCGTCCGTAGCTCCCACCAAAGCCGCCCTTGCCAAAGCCGCGTCCTCCGAAACCTCCGCCACGGCCGAATCCTCCTCCTCCATACCCTCCTCCACCATACTTTCCGGGCTCTGGTTCTCCCAGGACGAGAGCCGCCGCCAGCATCACCAGCACCCCAAGGAGCAACTGTCGAGGAATTCCTCCGTGCTAGGTACTGGGTATTTTCTTTAAACATTTGTTATTCATGCCAGGCAGGTTTTCTCCAAGGTGGAATACCTGTCCTTTCGCTTTCATGCACGACTTCGATGTTACGCCTCCCTATTCCCTTTTCACAGTCGTTGATTCACTTTAAGTAATTATTGCATGCAAGGAAAAGCAAAGAATAGTTCCGACTTAGCACATATCCTGACTAGGTCATTTTACCACACAAACAGAAAGGAAGACATCTTTTTTGGATCCATCGAAGACCATCCTTGAGAGGCACACTAAAATTGTGGAAAATTTTGCGAAAAAAGATTTTCCAGAAAACAATACCATGAAATAAACTTTGAGGACTCTGACACTGACTCACGTAACCTGGATAAGGGTAAAGTTAATCTGAACGTTCAATCATCAGCAGAATCATTCTGAAATACAGCATGAAGTGAAATTTCACTTGAAAAAAAGGTTACTGATGCTTTTAAGGTAATAGAAATATTTCATGCTCGATGTCGACTTCAAGCTGCCGATTCATTGGTGCAGGTTTGACCAGAAACAGATCAAAGCACTTCACAGACTGTAGTAATGAATAGGTTACAAATCACTTTCTTTTAACTCGGATTTCCTTGCTGTAGGATAGTGACCTGGAAAATGATCTAGAAAAATTAAATTTTTTTAAAGTGGCATCGGAAAGAAGAGTAGACTCACCAGGAGTTTCATGTTTCTGTCACTGGACGAATCGAATGACAAAGACCTGGACTGCAGGAAGGTACGGCCTCAAGTGGACAGAAGGAGCTACTTATATACGGGATCTCGAGGTTTCCATCCGTTGACCAAGGACTTCCGCGGTTTTGTTCGTGGAGACAAAGAACGACAATCATCCCCGTGAGAGGGCGGGGGAGGGGTAGTGAGAGTGGGAGATCAGTTCCCCTTCCGCAATTTCATCTTAAATGCTCCATCTGTTCGGCCTTCAATTGACATGGGATATTCATTGGCGATCACGCGGGAAGATTCCGAGGGACAATCCGGAAGACGTGCTCCATATTCCCGCGCTGACCTTTCATGTTAATCGGCGACCATCTGTCGAGTTTCTTTTACCGGCCACAACGTTGAGATACCAAGTGTCTTCATTCAATGCAAGAAATGCTTTCCTTCCAAACGAAATTCGAGCTTTTCGCTTCCTTTTTTCCCGCAAAAGTGTGCCTGGTTTCTTCATCCATCGAATGGGTGACAAATGGAATTTCTCATTGCCGCGAATAAAAAAATCCAAAGCGTGTATTCTTCTCCGAGACGACTTCACAGAGGCAACGGGACATGACTGTGCCCTTGACTGGACGATCGTCCTCGGATTCCGATCCGTTTCTAATGCTATTGACATCGGATTGAAGCGTGACATGACTGGAGACGGTCGAGGGATGGGATTGTCAATTAGGAAGCGGTTTCAGCGCTCAACACTTAGTTAAGAAAGAGGTACTCGTTGCAACGGGGAGCTGATAGATCTCCTTTGCATGTAGTTTGGGAAGCTGAATTGGTGAAGAATGCTCATTTTATCTTATCACTTCTCTTCTTGACTCATGCTCGTTTCATCAAATCATTTGATTTACTTACACCTGAGACTGCGTCCAATCTAAGTAGTTGTTGCCGAAAGACCTGGTGTAAGAAATATATTTATACTAGCGAGTTTGTTTGTCCTTCGGGCAAACAATCAACAAATTCGCTAGTAGTCGCGCCTTCGGCGCTCCATTACCTTAGATAGTGATTAATTCATTTATTCTTTGCAAAATGACAAGCACGTATTTGAAGTACGTCCCCATTGAAATGCGTGACATATGGAACGAATGTCTTGATATTTATCAAAATCATTACTTCTATTATTTCTTGTGTCCCTCTTTGTAAGTGTGGAGAAAGGTGAGCTCAGTGAGTCAGCGGTCAAAACACATTTTGAAATACTTCCGTTCTTGAATCTACGCTAAAGAGACATATTTCAAATGTTGGATTTTTCCTGAACTCAGCCATCAAACAGATACTTCTGAGGGAAGTTTAAATGTTCTGTCTCTGTCTCGTTGGATAAAAAAAAAATCAGGAAAATGGGAATGAAAAAAGTGGCCAGATGGGTTTTAACGAAAAATTTTTCCGTTTGAAATGCAGACTCACCGAACTCCATGCCACCCAGTTTCAGTCTTATACGTTTCCAGTTTTCGTTGGAGGAAAATAAATTGTATTTGGAAAAGCGACCCTCCCAAAAGCTGTGCTCCGAAGAGACGCAAAACAAAAGTGGAATTTTTCCTTAAATCAAAATGACGTCCGTTATGAGTGCGCCAGCTGCTTTTCTATTTCTGCCCGATTCGGTAGGATATGAAAAATTATTTGGAACCGTTACGTCCCCAAGAAATATGAACCCCAAAAATATTTTGGAAATTTGACATTTGACATTTGAGCTCATTGTGTCAGTTCTTGCCAAGTTTCAGCTTTCCATGTGTTTGATTGAAGGAAGGAGAACGATTTGAAATAAGTTCCCCGGAAAAGTTTGCCCTATGGCATGTATCACCAAAGTAGAATTATTCCTGGGGCCTGTTCCTCGCCTGTGCTAAACTTAAATCTAAATCTAAATCTAAATCTAAAAGCAGTCTAAAAGCAGTCTAAAAACAAAAAGTCTATTCTTCGCCCTGACCAGTTAGACTAAGATTTAGCCTAAGATTTAGATTTAGATTTATATGTAAGTTTAGCACAGGCGAGGAACGGGTCCCTGAACTCCGCATGCGAATAGCTACGAATGTCAGTCAGCTACGTCTATATATAATAAAAGTAGAATTTTTTCTTTACTCAGCTATCCATTAGGTACTTCTTTGCCAAGTTTAAACTTTCTAGCGCCTTCTGTTTTGTTGGATCAGAAAATTCGGAGAAATAGGGATTTTGCAATATATGTGCCCTGCGGCGTTTTAACCAAAAATAACCATTTATTTATCGAAATCCATCCTCAGTGAACTACATGCCCACAAAATACGCAGTCGTGGCTCTGCTTGTCGTGGATTTACCGTACGCACTATAAAGGCAGACTTAGCCCACTGATGTTTTAGACTGGGTGCCGTAGAAAAGGCGGATATTTACGTTACACATACACATATTACACTTGCGGTGCATGTGTACATGTGGGGCTCGTGCACGTGGGTCAAACTTGGAAAAAAATGACAGCGGAGATAAAGAAACTTGACCTGGGAATAAATTGCTGACTAGAGAGGGAGTTGGAGCAGGAGGGAAAAGTAGGTACTTTCACGACTTAATATGAATACAAAACGAGAAGAAGGAAGGAGTGGGGTCGGATTACATGTCGACCTTCAATCTCCTTTTTTCTCGCTAAATAATAAATGCTTCCATCATCATTAGTTCAGTACCCCAATCAAGGAAAGCTGCTTCTTTTATCACGTGCACGGGTCGCAATGGGTCGGATTGTATCAATCAAATAGATACAAAGAAACGACTTACTCTAATTTCCCATGCGATTTCAGGCAATTCATTTTCTTAAAAAACCACCTTTAAGCTCTCTCAACGTCCCGCATCGGACAAAACTCCACCAACTTCTTTTGGTAAGCGAGATTCGTGACAGTTCAAGTACGAGAATGGAGTAACATCACACCGAGTCTGTTTAAAAAGATTTGTTATGAAATGTAATCAATTTCAATGAAGAAAAGAGAACACAAAATAATGTAATATTGGAGGACAGTTTCGAAACAAAAAGAATAAAAATGTAATAAGAACCTTAATGAACAGAAAAAGAACCGGTCCGTCTCGCACACAAAAAACCAATTATATGAATTTGAGTCTTAACGGATTCAGATAAAGAATTACCCGAGGCTTAATGCCTAGGGTAATGCTTTATCTGAATCCATTAAGACCCTTATCTAATCAATGCAAGTGCACCTAACTCGGAAATACAACTCAGGCTCGAGAAGAATTAACGAATCCAACTCTACGACACTCGTCACTGAAACGGACTTTTTGTTAAAGTTACGGAACCAAAGGCACACTTCAAATATTCAATTGGGGAGGAGATAAAAAAAAGTAATTTTGAGGGTTGGATCCAAGAACAAGAGGTAGGGCCGAGTCCCCGATCAGCTCGGAACTAACTTCTCTTTCGTCGCTCTTCCTCTGAAGCTGACTTTAGAAGAGGGGTTTTCTAAATCGACCACCTTTACCATTGGTCAACTAGGTTTCTTAAAACGTCTTCATTGGATGGAAGTCGAAGAGAAAGTCGCTTTCTTTCAATTGGTAGTCCAGTTTAGAGTCCTTCTAACGTATTTAATAAATGGGTGTGAAACAAGGTACTTTCGGAAGCTACTCGTCTCGACAGAGTTTTAATCTTGATTTCGGCAACTATCAACTGACACGGATGTCAAAACAGGACATCGGGAAGAACGTTTGTAATTAAACTTCATTAAGGGATAATTAGCTCAATATTGGGTTAAGTAGAAACTTGTTTCACTTACAGATACAAATCCTAGGTCAAAGGGTGGGATCAGAACATGAAGGTAATACAAACACACGAACGTCTCAATCAATCCTTTACATACATTAACACTTTCGCTGCCAAGCCATTATTTGGAGGCCGTTCCCCTGAGGCCAAAGTAAGTACGACCCCCCGGCGGCTCGTATGACCCAGAAGAAGGGAGAACGTACGACCCGCCGGCGGGTCGTATGGCAGCGAAAGTGTTAATGACAGAAAAGCAGATTCCTGTTCACATTCCACGTGTGTAGCACTTTGGCATCACAAAACAGCTCTCCGCTTTCCCTTGGCTTGTTTCTAGTGTTCAGAACGATATATAAAGGAAGAAATGTAAAGATCGTGGATCCATAGGGATGTCGTCTTCCATGTGTCCGAAGTGCAGCATGCCTCTTTCAACGAGATGAATGGTCATCCCATCTGCTTCCTTTATTTGACTCCAAGGTTTTCCTTTCTCCTTCGCCGCAACGTTATGATTCATGATTACTTCATCCCCTCATTTCAATGAATCAAATTTGATTATCACATGCGATGAAGTTGATTTCATTTTGGTAACTTAGCACTCTCCAAGCATAAAATTATTCCTCCTCCTGGAAAATTGGAGAAGTACAGGCAATTTTAATCCGCTTTTATATTAGTTTCCTTCTGTTTGATTTAAAATCTCATTTTCATTTCTATCCCCCCCCCCC
>CAJPEV010003365.1:0-31573 GCA_905338385.1 Darwinula stevensoni | reverse complement strand
ACTCTTAGTTTCATATCTTCATTCCCAAAGAATCTCTTCCAAATACTTTGTCAAATAGATCTGAAGTAGATGTTGCTTCACTCAAAAAATCACCTGGCTATCACTTGTCCAACGGTTTTTTCAATAGGTGTCCAAGGACTTTTGAGTCACCCTGTAGAAGGGCTTCACCCCTCTGGATTTCCCCAGTGTAGATTTCGAACCAGGTGGACGTCCACCTGGTTCCAAATCCACAGGGGGGGAGGAGGATGTTCTTGTCCATCCCCCGTGAACGTTTTGTAAGGGAATATAAAATGTAAATAACATCTTAATGTTTTCCTTCAAGGCTTTCTTTTATCGTGACCTCGTAAATCACCGTATACTTTTCTCCCGTTGAAGCGCTCACAGACTATAAAACTAAATTACACATCGAGAAACCGAACTTCTTACCTTCCAGAGCAGATATCTCGTACGCTCTCCAACAAAATGGAATATTGCAATCGTGAAAATATCCATCCATTGTGTAGCATCCGAGAGCAGCTTCCGGCTGGCCTGGATTCCGACAATAATTATGCCGACTGTCAATGCCGGGATCGCCGAATTGCAGCAGGTATTGGGAAATATAATCCCCTTTAGAGGGCTGGCTCAGCCAAGGTGCACATCTCATCGCACCAGACACATTTCTCAATCCAATATACTCCCATCCGGATTCCGTCAGCTTGCACTGCATGGGTTCTATGAGGTCAATCAATCATCATATGAAGAAAGTCATCAACATCGGAGAGACATTGAGCCAATGAAGGAACGATTGGCATCGATGAACTACATCAATAATGCAAGACGGACGAATTTTCTAGAGATCTTTTGCAGGTCCTCAAAGTAGAATATCACAAGCAAATAATAGGTCTCGAATGCAACTGAATTGACACATTGCTTCACTGCATTTAGCCCTGTGACTACCGTTCTGGGTCCAATGGACCCTAGCATAAAAATTGAGCCATTTAGGCAACGAAATAAACTCGTTTTGGCCGAAACTCCATTTATTTTCATGAAGACATGAGATAGTAATTAGTATTTATAAAGTATTTGACAAAGTATTTGGAAGAGATTCTTTGGGAATGAAGATATGAAACTAAGAGTTAAACATATTACCATCAGAGTTCTGATATTGCATGATTAATCAAGCTCATGCAATTCAAGTGTTAATTTCTCGAGAAAGTTCAACGAGGGCAGGCAAATGAGAACAATAACTTCTTAGATATTTGTTTGGGGGCTCTCTCGTGTCAGGGTAAGCAATTTGGCAGTACCCTTGAATGCGGAAAAAATTGAGGAAGAGTTCATTATTGATGAAGGAGGCGCATTAAGCGGCACATTGCGACTGGTCTCCCAGTGCTACTTACGCCGAAAGTCACGTGACGTAGCAGACAAAACTGTCTAAAATTATATTTTCATGGACATAAAAGGCTAAAAACTAGTATACGCCTGTTTGAGCGAAGATGTGTAGGAATTTAATTTTTGTCGTCTCAAAATTTTAAATTGGTGCCTCTCAAGAGAAGTTACTTAATGTAGCATGAAAATTGCCTAAAAGTCAACGGGATGATACTACCACTCAATTTAAATGGTGGGAGCGCCGATTTCAAGTAATCCAGTGAAGGACTAAGTTATAAGCAAGATCATTGGACTACTTTATTAGCACTTTCGTCCGACATGAAGCACGAGGTGTCTCTCCCTCTCTCTCTCTCATGCGACTATGATGCTATTTTCTTTTACAAATAGAAGGCACCGGAAGAAAGCGAAATTATAAACACGAGAGTATGCATATTTATTTCCGCTTTTTTAGATGTCAAGAATTTAGGTTTTGAGCATCCGTCAGAAGTCCACAGTTACTCTCTCCACGTTTAAAAGGCAACAAGAACAGTCTTACGAATGATATATTCGGGACAAAGTGCCTGGTACCTCTGGGACCGTCACAGAACGGGATGTCGCAGAACTCCCACTGGAGATCCTCATAGGACACGAAACACCAGGGCCGCTCTTTCGTTCCTCCTTGATTACGGCAATAGTTAGCATCCTGCTTTCTTAAAAAATGAGTCAACGTATTTTCGAAAGATTCAGCATATCCAGAGTAACGGTCTTCGATGGACAGAAGGGAGGAGAACTCGTTCCAGTCGATCTTCTGAATATCTTTCCAAAAGAGGCATGTATTCCCTTTTTCTGTTCGGCTCTCGATACCGATGTATTCTTTTCCCATTTCCGTCAGACGGCATTCTGGATACACGTGTTCATCTCCACCTACAACTGATGTTTGTACTTTATGTATGACACGTCGGTAAGAATATACGAGGGGGGTTCAATAAATAAGGTAATAAGACCTGCTACGAATAAGTTATTTTTTGTGTCGAGGAACTTTTTTGGTGACGTAGTACAGTTATAGTGAGGCTTCCATTGCACGCGCGGATTGATCTCTCTGTAACACTGCGCGTGCCTAAAATGCCAGTTATGATGGCGGCCCTCCTAGAAACGTGGTCAAACGAAGTGCGGAGTGCTATTCGTTTTCTTCATGCAAGAGGCACCACACCTGCAGAAATCCATCGCCAAGTTCGAGAGGTTTATGGAGAACATGCCATGTCTCGAAAACAAGTATGGGTGTGGTGTAAAGCCTTCGATTCTGGGTAAACGAGCGTCATCAATGAACAGCAACCGGGTCTACCACCACACTTATACTTGTTTCCGAGACATGGCATGTTCTCCATAAACCTCTAGAATTTGGCGATTAATTTCTGCAGGTGTGGTGCCTCTTGCAGGAAGATAACGAATAGCACTCCACGATTCAACGTTTGACCAAGTTTCTAGGAGGGCCGCCATCTTGCATTTTGCGCATGCGCAAAATGCAAGATTGCAATGATGCAATGATGCAAAATGCATCAACCCTTTGTGGGTTAAACATTATTTTTAAACGGGAAGGACCGAACCCGGATGAAATACGACCCAATCCATTTTATGCAAGAAATATAAAATTTGTAAAGCCTATGTAATATAGACTGGTGACATTGGCCACACAGGAAACAGTACATAGTCACTGGGGATAACCAAAAGTAACTGCTGCAGACTATTTTGAATTTTGAACCGGCAGTTCACCGTTGACTCTGGGTTGGTGCACATGCTTTCACCATTTCGTACACAGGATGCAACCCAGCATTAAATGCATCTTTTGGACTTCGTGGGATGAGACCTGACCTAGTTCCAGCCTGTTGTGAAGCAATTTTTAAAATGCTGGAGTATGCATTCATAAGACCAGCAAGTACTGAAAGGGCATGCGTCCGTGTCGCGTGGATGAATCAGTGATTTGGAAGGACCAATTGTCACATCGTACAGGAGATTCCTTTGATTGTGACGATGATGAAAGAGAATGTGCATGCTGAAAGACAATGTGCATGATGACTTCGGTTCCTGCAATTCATGGAGACCGAGAGGAATGCAAGTTAGTTTGAATGGCTTTAAGCATATCGAATGAAGTCATAGTCAGCCTAACATATTGCATATGCACTCTCGGCTTTAACTTGAACATTGAACCTTGGGCATCAAAGGTTCATTAACATATTATCATACCAGATAACGAGTATCTGTGGTTCATTCTTAGTTATATGAATTTAAAACCATTAGTTGACATTAAATTTGGCAACATGCAACAACACATATACAACGTATGCACATGTATGAAGATATGCATTCAGTAACTTCCAAATGCTCTTAACATTTTGGTCATGGCAAAACCACACAATTTTATTAAGTGGTTTTATAGAGGAAAGTTGCAAAACCATTGAACGTCCGGGTATATTAAGTTATTAGGTTCTTTTTTTGCAAGACGACCACAATTTCATCGAAAACATCACACAATCTTTCCAAGTTTCAGTGCTACCAAAAAGAATCTCAACTCTTTCAAGATTCAAGATAGTTAGAGATATCAAGAGGCGATTTCGCCCATTTCGATATCACGTGTCGAGGTCGAGCGTTCCTTAATTTTAGGGTAGGCCTAACCCTCTTAAAAATACAAAAATATTTTTGTATTTTTGTTTTGTTTTGTTTGTTTCTTTTTTGTTATTTGACTATCCTAGTTGCTTACTGTCTAGTACCTAACGTCAACATTGCTCCCCACCTTTTTGCCTGTCCATGAAAGCATCTAGTTTCTTCTTAAAGATAGTCTTGGCGCGGGGCAGCCACTACTTCGTCATCTAACGCATTTCACGCGTTCACCACTCTGCAAGTAACGAATTCCTGTCTCGACCTGAGCCGCACTAGCGGTTTGCGCAACTTAAGTCGGTTACCTCTCGTTCTCTTGCTGTCATCAAACTGGAAAAACCTACCACACTCGACATTATCTATTCCTTTAATTATCTTGAAAGCCTAAACTCTTAAACTAAACTCTTAACGCACTCCTAGTCATGAATATCAATGGTATTGATGTCCAATCGCTTCTCCATTTCTATTATATTCTCCATATCAATAATTATGAGTATTGCCTTGATATTTGAAGTTTGACTATGACCTTGTCATGGAAAGAACAAAATTTGAAAACAAGAAAAACTGAATTCACATAGTTCTTTGTGTTTCATGTTTGAGGAAAGGATAATTTTTCCTTTTTACATGAAGAAGCTATAAATGGACTAGCTAAATAGGTCTTCGTATTTTCACTTTTAGTCCTTCCACCGACTTCGCTTTCGATTTTGGGGGGATGACGCGAAGTTAGCGCTTAATATTAACCCTTTTGCGCGCTGCGTGACCTGTTGGAGCTTGTCTAAATTTCTGGTTTTCAATTAGTTCACATGTGGATGGAGCTCGGTGCGATATTTGTGAACTATTAACGCCTAATGTTTTGTCCCAGCATTGTTGAGTCATTTCAAAGCAACTTCTCCGAACCACCGCAGCAGTTAGACATAATACAACGTGAAATCAGCGTAAAAGCGCGACATATCCCATTTTGATGCAATCAAAGGAAAGCTAAGCTATCTCATTCAGAAGTAACGAGAACTACCCCTCCATTTACCATCACTGTAGCTACCCTCGAGTCTTAGCGAGGTTCATTAAATGACTGACCCTCTGGATGAAGGATGCAAGGAAGTTGGAATTGCGTTTTAATGGTATGAATGATGCATCGGCACAATCAAATCAAATGCCTGTTGATATGATAAGGTGCATATCGATCCATCCTGTCTTTGGTTTTCACTCTTGGTTTCATTCATTAATCATTTGTGATGAAAGAATGAAGGTTGGGGCCTTATGTGCATCCAAAACTCGTCTTCAGTTTGACCCAGGGTAAAAGAGCTATAGGCTATCTTATGGTTTTGTATTAAGAACTTCATTTATTTGTCAATTTTATATTTCCCTTCCCTCTTCCCTTACAGTCTAGACATATTGGAAGTCATTCATTCATTGTTGAGCCGATCTAAATACAGTATTACTGAAACAAATAATGCAGATCAATGTGAAGTCTGATTTTGCTCCCTCCCATTGTAACTTACCCTATCCTAGGAAAGGAGCTGAATTCAAAATTCCAGTGAATTGCGAAGACTCACTTGACTCACTCTGGTTTCCGGTGTCAAAAGTACCTTGCTGACCAACCAGAGCACAGAAAGGCACATCGCAATACCCCCATTCTCTATCGGATCCACCGATATTCTGGATGCTGCACCACGGACCACCTGGGTTCCCGTTCGGGTTCCGACAGTAGTTGTGGGTATCGATGAGATCCGAGAATGTCATGCGTCTCTGTTCCTGGATCCGCTCTCCCCTCAGGTTCTTCACATGAATCCATGGAACGCATGAGATGCCAGAAATGGTCCTATTCATCTTTCCCATGTATTCTCCTCCCTTCTGCGTCAGCTTGCATTCAGGAGCAGCTAAATGTGTAATCAAAGAAAGGCATATAATAACTTCAGAATAGCAGTTCCTCTTCGCGATTGACTTTAAGATGATGAAACTTAAGGTGTTCTCCTTCGGTTCCCCTCAGCCATTTAAGAATTTCAATTACAAATTACCAATTACCTTCGATTACTCCGCACTCGTAACACCAGGCAAGGGGAAAAACTCTCACCGCTGTTTAAAACATGATATCAGGAAATCTGTCGTCACAGTTATGTGTGGTCCAGGATATGTGCATCTGCACTTTACCTTCCATATAAATAACTCATTACTTTTACCTCATATGGTTTTGCAGCAGAAGCATTTTGAAGGTGGCGAATACAATTATTTTAAGAAATCCCCTTTGTTGCTTGCCTCTCGTCGAAAAAGGAGAACAATTTCTTCCTAGGGGGAAATCGAAAATGCCATTTACAATTCTCATGCGTAAAGTGCTCGGGAATATTCAAAAAGAAGAAATCCAACGCGACTGAGGAAAAAATCGTTTGCCTCACTATCGGACTTGCCACGTAGGACCATTAGACGTATTATTCCAAGAGAAACCACGGAAAGGCTCACTTCCCATAAAAACCTATGGAGATTCTACTTAGAGCAGAATCTCCATAAGTTGCTAGCAGCATTTCATAAGTCTCCGACTCCGTTTTTTTTAGAGTTTTAAGCAAAATTTGATGCAAACTCGCTTCTCATGAAAGTCGTCCTCCCTGAATTTTGACGATCACCTGTGACTGCGTAGGCCGAATGGCGGAAATGCGGAGAACCATAGGCCTGTCACTCCTTAGGGTATTCAAGCACATTAAATAGTTTATTGCTGCAACAACAGTTGACAAATTCCACTCTATTATTAAGTGTAAAAAAATTGGACCCAGAAAGTTGGAAAAAAAAACTAATTTTGGAGATATACATTCGCGAATATACTCAACGCATGAGAAACAGTCTTAGAAAACGGCATTACCATGCCTATATCATGTAGTTTTTGCTGCAAAATGGGCACAATTTTGGACCGACCTTATTTTGGAACACTAAAAAATAAAGGGTTAAACATAAATTAATTCCACCCTCTTCCCTTAACGGACTTATCATCTCATGCGGAGAGGGCTCCTTACTCAAATCATCGCAAAAGGGAATCCGACAATACTCAGAACGGATGTCGCCATCATCTACAAAACACCAGGGCCTCTCCTTCATAGTTGGATTCCGACAGAAATTCTCATGCAAAGATGGATCCAGGTTTAAGAAATATTCCTCGAAGTACATATAATCGGCGAAACCGTCTGCTGGAAAGTTTTCATAAGTCGACCGGAAGGAATCCCATCTCAAGCAGGACTTTCCTGTCTCAGTGATATTCATCGTTCCCACGTATTCCTTCCCCATCTCTGACAGGCGGCATTCCTGATAAACCACCTCACCTAAGAAAAGAGAACAGGATCCGAACATGATCTGCAGAAAGTAACAGTTAGAGGCTCAAAAACTGAAATGATGCAACTTCATTCTAGAAAATGAAACCGACACATACTGAAATTTCCCATATAGAACTTGTCATGAAATTAAAAAAGTACTGAATGTACGTAATGACATTTAATATTCCACGGGTTCAGATTGATGATTCTTCCGATTTTCCAAGCAGGAATGCGTCGTAAATAATGCCATCAAGGTCTGAAGGAGGAGGCATGGAACCACAATACTTCTATAAATTTGACAGTTTTCAGATTGCTCTATGAACCCACGATGGGCATAACCTCCATCGACGATGATCCCCAATGAGTGGGCCCCAACTTTAATAACACAGGAACGAGCAAATGTTTGAAGAACCTGAAATGTCCGAAGTTCAGATATAAAATAATCTGGGAATTAACTCGTCTGCTGTCTGAAATTTCCCATGGGCATTTGAACTCGGACGTAATTTCTTCCTATCAGACGCTCTACGTCCTGCCAGTGACCCAAAGATAGGCCCGAGTGTTATTTTGTCATATCACATTCCGAAAATTCTACCAATGATGATAAGCCTCGTATTTGCTTTTGCACATATATAACCATAACCAACGAAAGAGCACATTTACCTCGTAGAATGTTCCTTAGTCGCCGCGATTTCTTACCAGAAGGCTCTGCTTGACTTCATCAAAAAAGAAGTGTAACAATGCTTTGGTCCTTGGTTTAGACAAATGCAAAGATACAGTATATGCATTCCATGCAGAGAAACAATCACGTTGGCTTTGAGTGACCCTTGTATGCAAAAAACGATAAAACTGATGTATAATTCCGTATCTTCCACTCCTTTGCTCGATATGGCATGCAACTTTCACGAGTTCCTTTCAATAGTAGATCATCCATGCTTCACCCTATTTCCTTCGCTGACAAGAAATCCCTAACGTTATTTCCATTTTCTCGAGAGCATCTTGCAATTGGAACAACGGAATTCGCATTAATTTGCTGATATGTAGCTGAACCTTTTGCCATTCACTGTGATATTACCTTCATTCGCAGCCCGAAAAAAGGGGCTTGATGCTTCAAATCTTTCCATGACAACCGTTGAGCTAATATCCGATCTCTAGGAAAGAGTTTTCGCACAAGCAAAGAATCACAGACCAGCGGTATTATTTAGACCACTACGATATCGTTGATGTACAGATACTTGCCGTAGATGGGCTGAGATTCGAACCATGAATAAAGAGAACTGCGTATTCGCCAAGTTACGCCACCCTATGGAAACAACATCTGAGGAATATGATAAAGATCTCAAGCAATGGCATTTAGTACTTATACATGAGGGACATTCAAATACAAGGTACCTAAAAGGCCGTGGCATTATCAATTGGTAATTCAAAACAGAAAGTTAAATTTGATAAGCAATTACTTCTACCACGTAATTTTGCTATCCAATTTTGGTGAAACCTATTCAAAAGATGAGACTCGTAAAAGTCGTGGAATAAGAATGCTTCGTAAAGAATGCTACGTTCGTTAATAATTCACAGATACTCGTCACACCTTGCATTCTCTTTTACTGAAGTTTCCAACTTTCATGACCCATGCCTCCCCTCTACATTCAGGAGGGACGATGGATATTGTGCCGGAGCGTTCAAGGAAAGAGTAACTGGTTCCATGTCACTTCTTCGACGGACGCTTCTCCGATTGGAAATTCCATTGAAAGGCTTTCGTCAGATGGGGTTAAGCCATTTTTAAATTCGAAAATTTAGTCGGAGAAATGTCCAGTTGAAGGAGCGTTCTGGTGGAAGAACTAATATAGAGTATGTCACAGTCAACGATACATTATCGCGTGATTAATTGTCCGCATAGCAAATCAAATTCAATGAACGCCATCCGACGAAAACCTGTCAAACAAACGTCCAGTCGAAGAGTCTTTCGAAGAAGTGACATGGAAACAGGGTAACTAAGGGGAATATGGGCAGCTGTTCCTATTCCCTCACATTATTCCTGTTGTGGGAGAATTAATAAATTGCATGCTAGACATAAAAGTAAGGAATATATTGAGCCTCTATTCCAGCTCTCTGACACTGACAAAACCTGGGCTTATTATCTTTATCTGGGACAGTCGTAAAATGATTGCAAGGATTTCATACTCGATGCTAGGGGAGGAAGAAAAAAAGATTTAAAAGAGGGGACTGAACAAGCGACTTAGGATTGTAGAAGACACATGCCAATACGTGTGGATAGGAAATGATTATGGCGTGATGCTTTCTCTTTATGTTCACATGCCTTGACAGTGAGGGATGTCGAAGAGGATAGGGCTCACGTGGGCATAGGACATTCTTGCTGTGGAAGGTGGTTTCCCAGGTGCCATCAGGGAGGATGGAGCAGGTAGCATTGTGTCGTGGTAAGCCATCGGTGAACCCTGCGGGATGAAGGCAGGTGTAGATGACGCTCGCGCCCGGAGGTGCGGGGTATTTCCCATCCCATCCCTCGTAGGTCATGTTCACGTTCTCCATTCTCGGGGGCTCGCTCATGCAAGACACTGCAGGGAATCACAACATTTTAGTGGAATGAAGTAAGTGTTGCACCTGGTTCGAATATAGCAGAAATGCTTAACAAGCACGTAGGGAAGTTCATTAAAATGATGTCACAGAGGTCTCTCGGTCCATAAATTAAATTTCAACGCGACCCTACAAAAAATGTTCACAGGCGGTAAAATTTTACCGGGAATTTCCATGGACATGACAAAGGCTCTATGTAAATTTCACGTCATTTCCGGTCATATCCACCATAGGTTGTCAATTCCCTGCAAAATTGTCCCCTCGACTGGGAATTTTCATATCAATCACCGGTAACTTATTGGTAAGGGGGGGCTAAGTCATTATTATAAGCTAGTGAGTTTGGCCATTAGGCAATCAAATTCGAGACAATAAACTCCGTCAGAAACTCTAGAACAGCTTGAGTTCTGGATTTCAGCTCTCTGTATCAGTTCTATTTGAATGAATGTTTTTTTTAAATCGGTGCTACCACTTCAGGAATTTGCATAGTTCAAGGTATATTAAAAAAATAGGAAACTAAGATCTGAGACACTACCCATGAAGAGTTTCTCTGAGTTTTTCAAAGAACTCCCTCCGTCTTCCTCTTTATCGCCTGTTTTCTTTTGCGCTGTCTCAAAGCATCGTACATTCATTCAAATATCTCGGTTCGATATCGTGCAAAACTTTTGCTTCTCTGAACATTATATTTCATATGAACACGAAAGATTTCGGCTCAATTCAAACATCTTCATCCAAGGAACCAATCTACTGCACTGGATAATCTTGTAAACTTCTCTGAAAACTGTTGCAAGCAAACAATCTGCGCGATGCTTTTCGCGAAGTATTAAACTTTCTCACTCTAAGATGACTGGGCGCAAGCGGCAGGGTGTCTGAGTGAAGAAATCAGTTATTGATACCTCCTATATTGTCAGGAAATATTTCTAAATTGTCCCTTCCTCTCGGCCTCTTGCCGCTAGTTTTGAACCTAATATTTCTCATTCATAGACCACTATTGGTTATCGATAATTGGTAAAGTCGGTGTACCCCACACTTAGACTGAGCCACCTGGCGAGTTTTCCTCATATGTCAGCCGAGGTGCAAAAAGGCATTTGAGAGTAATGGATTATGATCGGTGACTTTTGGGAGTGTATCTGATTCCCCCCCCCCCCCCCCCCCCCCCCCCCCCCCCCCCCCATCCCTACCCATCCCTCATACTTTCTCTCAATGCTCACATCGATGTGGACACTGGGGAGCCTTTTGTTCTTCCCGGAATGTCGTGCACCAAACATCATGTGCCCTGGAGGAACAGGTAGCCGCGTGCGTCTCGGATCCATCTGTGAATCCTCTGGGGTGCCTGCAGGTGAAGATCACCTTACCACCAAGTGGAGCTGGATACTCACCCTCCCAACCTTCGAAGGTTGTCTCTGCGTTCTCAATCATCGGGTGGTGTGTGAGGCACAGCCCTTCTGTGATTAAAAGAAAAAGAGACCACTCCGTGACCTTCACCCACATCACTATTATCACATAAGCTATGAGAAAGCTGACTTCAATTATTTTTAGCTAGAACCATTGTCTGCACAAGAGACATTTGCAGCAATATTTTAAATTAAAAAATGCACAAAAATATGTTTCTCTGTCGCAACAGGCGCGGAGGAACGGACAGTTAAATCCAGCTGATATTTAACAGAGATTGACAAAGCCGAGCCCGCAGGATTGCATATTGAAATGTTAGCATTCCACAGAATGCAAACATTCACTACAGGGTAGTGAAATCGGGCTGTAAAAATGTACACGGGACCTACGGCAAGCGCGACTAGCTCTTCGTGTTGACTATTTTGCAGAACTCATTGAACTTTATTCCCGTAAGTGGTATACAATTTAGTTAAATTTATTGAAGAAATATCACGCAGTAAAAACATCTAGACTGTTATCTCGGAAAATACTGCGCATGCATAAGAAATCAAGACGAAGTCGGTCAACTAGCGCAGGTGAGTCCATTTCATGGTAGGTCTGAGAGAATACTGCGAAATGCGAAGAAGTTTAACTGGAGTCGCGAGTATGCGAAGAATTTGTCCGCTGAAAATGAATCACGTTACATTCGCAAAATCGAGATGTCATGTGATGGAACTCACGTTGGACGAATGCCACGTAGCGGTCTGAGGGGATGAGATCGCTCCGCTCGTTGTGAATGAGTTGGCAGGGGCCATCCTGTTCCCGAAAATTGAAGGCGAGACAAGGTCGGAAGGGGTTGTCCTTGTGACATGCCATATAGCATTCATGGAAATCTGCGATATGGATCTGCCGTGATACATTCCTGTATCGTTGTCCTGGGTGCGCGTTCGAATACACGAGGATGTCTGATGGAGAACCAATCCGGAACATCCATGAGAGAACTACCAGCGTCAAATGGCAGCCCATCTCCCTATCAGGTCCAAAATGCACGTCATACGTACTTGTACATTGGAAGGAAGTACCTCTAGAAATTTACGTTACTGCACTTCCAGAAAAATTGCACAATCAATATTTAGTTGTGACATAGATGGAGATTCTTCTGTCATAAAGGAGTCCTAGTGTGAGCCTAACTGCATTCCATAAAAATTTGGGGGGAAAGCACAACCACGAGGAATTAAAGGAATACTTCATTCTTGCATATCTGCAGTTGGATATTGACATTTGCTTGGAACCAGGCACTATCCTTCACCCTCAATACGCGATCGCCCAGGAAAAATACGCGCACTGGTCTTAGAATGCTATAGAAATCGATTCGTCATGAATAGAGAGATTGAGAGATTTTCCGAAATAATTCCGTCATGATGTACAGGAACGCGCATTGATGGGCATACAAGTGAGGGAAGCATCCATTTGAGATAGTCTACCTCATCCAGAATGCAGATGTGGACTTCCTACTGTTGTGAGCATCTATATGATGATGATGTAGTAGAAAACCCTTTCCCAAACCCCCCCCCCCTTTGTCTACACTTTTAGAAAAAGGGGAGCGATTTTTTCAAAAAAAGAGAGTAAAATAGCTAACTCCAGTTTCACCCCCATTCCACTATGGGAAAGGAGCGAATTTACTCCATCACCAAGGAGTAAAATTGCTCTCTTTCTCCGTGAGTAAAAACGTTCCCATTAGAAAGTAATAGTGATGTCATGCAAATATGAAAGTTGTCGTACAGGCTTTCATCTACCTCTGCCTGAACTGCATACAGCACATGTCAGAGTGTGGACGACCTCTTATAGATTCTATGGAGTGTCCGAGATATCAGTTCCTTATTACCTCATTTAATTGAGGTGTGACTGAATGAAGTTCACACACACTCTGTATATATCCCAGTTCCCCTATGTGGATAAAAGCTTACGTGTTCCAAAAGGGTTCTCAATAGGAATATGAGCTCGTTCATGGCCTGGACTCCATGGACATTTCTTGAATATGTGGATAACAAATGATGAAGTGTCCGTGTTTATTTATTCCTATAATGAGACTAGGCGAGACATGGTCGGAAGGGGTTGTCCTTGTGACATGCCATATAGCATTCATGGAAATCTGCGATATGGATCTGCCGTGATACATTCCTGTATCGTTGTCCTGGGTGCGCGTTCGAATACACGAGTCACTTCAATACGAGCGATGAGGGAGCATCTGGTGAGTAATACGAGAGTAAATTCGAATAGCTCACGGTTTGCTCACTTTTTACTCCCCAAACGCTCGGAATTTTCTAAGAGTGTACGGGACTCACTGACGTTAGGCCTATGCCTAACTCACAGACTCTACTTGAAGTTTGCGCATTCGCCTGCTATCGTCCCATTCCATTCGCATCATTTTCGAATTTGGGGATTCTGCTAGACGCTTCTGCTGCTTGGCTTTCCGAGCCAGCTTTCTTATTTTTTCGTTCCTTGCCCTGACCTGAGGACGACATTTAGCGCTTGGGCCTCAATATCTAGTAGCTATTCCGAACCTAAAAACAATATTTCTCCATTATCTACAATACGTTACTCTATATCTTAGCACTCCATACTTTACAGGCTTAAATGGAATTACGATTGAATCGGAAGTTTTCGGCAAAAAAGCATTGCCATGACAGCTCTGCCTTTCCAAGAAGCTCACGCGGGATCTTCCTTGATATTGTCGCGGTAAGGGAGAAAAAAACCTGTGAACCCAGGGAAAAGGGGTTGATTGACCTCTGATCTATATTTTTAGCCTCCGCCGCTAGATGTCGTTAGCGAACCCCGTTGACTGTGAATAGTAAGCATACACGATACTAAAAGTTAGTTTTTCAACTCGGAATGAAACAGTCAGGGAAGCCTTCAGTGACCTTTGGCTGGTAGTTGGAAGTTGGAGTGAAAGTGTCCTGGCCCGGAGTCTTAAAGGACATCAGGTCCCGTCAATGATGGTTTCACGGTCCCAAATGGGCTTGCCCGCTCGAGGACGCCCGGGGAGTGCGCAGATTGTTTAGCGGGAAGTACCATTGGCCTTTCCCTACACTCTTAGAAAAAGGGGAGTAATAGTTAACTCCAATTTCACCCCCCTTTCACTCTGGGAAAGGAGTGAAATTACTCCATCACCAAGGAGTAAAATTGCTCTCCTCCTCCATGAGTAATAACGCTCCCATCAGAAAGTAATAGGGATGTCATGAAAATACGAAAACTCTCATATATACTGTGCGTCGCTTTCGCTTTCGTACTGGCGTTGATCTACCGTATCTCTGACTGTGCTGATTACAGTACACGTCAGAGGGTGGACCACCTCATATAAGTTCCGTGGAAGGTCCGAGATGTCAATCCCTTATTACCTCAATTAATTGAGATATATGATTGAATGAAGTTCACGGACACCCTCTCTATATTCTAGATTTTCTATACGGATAAAATCATAAGCGTTCCAAAAGGGTTCTCTGCGTTACCAAGTGATCAGATACACTCCCAAAAGTCACCGATCATAATCCATTACTCTCAAATGCCTTTTTGCACCTCGGCTGACATTTGAGACATTCCTAATAATTAAAAAATCCCAACATACTAGCAGATAACTAAAGCTAATCCCAGTATACATTCTGATCAGCCAACTGATCTCCATATATGCCATTCATCCACGGGGGGAGTGAAAGAGAAGCTAAGTCGATGTTAGCAAGTTAGTCGTTGTTAGAAAATAAGCTCCAAAATGTTGATTGTAGGCCTACCAGCAATGCATCCAAAGCTTACAGGCCTAGGGTGAGTGTTGTGAATGTCGGCACTCCAAGCAAATTCTGCATTTTCACCTTGCTTGCTGGTTTTCGTAATGGAGCTTCCTCGTTCATAATGGGTCTGGTGATAACTTTATTATAAATCTTCTTATACCGCAAACCTCGAGTGCCCCAGACCTTTCATTTCCGAGGGCCTGGGTCAAAGGTGAAGTTGGGTCAGATGTTGGCAATCTCGGCACACTTGCTGATATAGACGGCACCACCTTGTCGGGAATCTTGGCACACTTATGTATCACTATCGTTTACAACGGATCCAAAAACGATTGCAACGACCAGATAAAACAATACCTAATGTTGAAGAGAAGAACGGATTGTGTAAAAGCTTAGCAAAATCGCAAGATTTCGCAGGATTTTTGGAGTGCGCTTAAAGAAAGTGGTCACTGCGAGAAAACTACAACAGCAAGTATGGCTGTTCCAAGCACATGTTAACAACATTAGTCCTACTATCTGAGAATACTTATCTACTGGAGCCTAGGGGACTATTAGTGGAAGCAGAATTTTGGCGATTGCAAATTGTCCAGATTACCCCCTGTGCCGACATTCACAGCACCTACCCTAGCTCGTTAAGCCATTGAGTGCCTATTTTGTATTTGGTGTCGTTAGAAATTGCATATCAAGCACTTTTGAATGAAATATTGAAACAACGAATTCCCGAGATGGCAAGCGTAGATATTGGCAACTGAACTTAAACGAAATGATTTAATCAAGTTCAATTTCTTGTTTCAGCTTTGAACAATACTGATTAGAATTGATTTAAAGACGACAATTTTACGATAAAAAAGACAGAAGAATGAAGCTTGTATCTTAACCAGAAGAGACGTCATTGCAGAAACAGTTTCACGATTTCTGTCCGTATGGGCGCCAGGAGCGAAAAATATGTCACTTTCAATTGCATATGTCTGGAGATCTGTATGAGAGATAAGAAATTGAATGAAATTATTTATTTAAATTGATTTCTCTACTACGAGGGGTGTTCATTTAATTCGTGCACTGAAGCTGTTACCCGCCAATCGCTCACCCGCCGTCAAAGTCCCACTAGAGGTCACTTCACTGAACCACTGGGGACATATTTAGACAGTTTCAAGGTCGTTGTGCTCATTAGTCGAGCGCTGCGCGTGTCCTGCGTAGATTTGCAAACTTAGCAACGTTATGTTATTCGTGACTGTTAGGAGAGGTTTAAATGCCGCTACTACTTTCAAGGAAATGACCGAAACTTATGGAGAGGAGTGTTTGAAAAGACCAATTTTAAATGGCACAAGCGGTTTAAGGAGGGACGACAATCCGTGGCAGACAATGCGCAGTCGAGGCAGCCAAGGATCTCAACCACCCCAAATCAGATTGCTCGTGCAGAAGAAATAATGAATGAAGGTAGTTGAATTTCAGTCCGGAAGTTAGCATGTCTATTGTCCGTTTCCGTTGTAGCGCCCATGCAATCCTTACAGATCACCTGAAAATGTCAAGAATCTGCGCTGAATGGGTCCCTCACCAATTGACGCCCGAACAAAAGCAGCAGCGATTTGCGGTGTGCGAAGAAATGCAGAGGCGCTTCGAACAAAATGGTGAGCAGTTTTTGAAAAGTCACACTTTTTGAATTGTGACTGGTGATGAAACGTGGCTCTATCACTACGACCCTGAGAGCAAACAACAGTCCTCTCAGTGGAGACATTCCGATTCACCACGCCCGAAAAAGTTCCATTCAGCGAGGTCCGCCGCAAAACAGATGCCACTTTTTTTTATTACGAAGGCATTCTTCTTACACATTACGTCCCGCGAGGCACTACGATGAATGGAAAAGCCTATGCTGAAGTCTTGCGTTCAAAACTTCGCCGTGCTTTCCGTGAAAAAAGACCTGCATTGCGTAATGAGACATGGATCCTCCACCACGATAATGCCAGGCCGCATACTTCTCAAACTGTGCAACCTGATATAGCGAAAATTGGTGGTGAAGTGTGCCCCACGCTCCCAACTCTCCTGATCTGGCACCATGCGATTTCCATTTGTTCCCAAGGCTGAAAAGGGAGTTGAAGGGTCGCCACTTTTCTTCGCGTGTTGAACTTCACGCTGCCACAACGACGGCACTTCGGAACATATCAAATGGAGGCTTTCAACAGGCATTTAACTGGGTGGAGCCTTGGAAGAAATGTGTACGCGTCTGAGGAGAGTACTTCGAGGGAGACAAAGTACCGCAGGACAGCAGCGATGACGAATAGAGCGATGACAGGTACCGGATGTTGCACATAGATAGCCTCCACAGCCTAAACTATAAGAGCTAGGGAAAAAGCTCATATCATGAGAAAGAGCATTCATTTTCTATTCTAAGCATGTACTTTCATAACTTTATGCACCCTGGCTCGGTCTCTGAGAGCTTTAAGGGGGCGCAGTACCCTTTGATTTGGGTTGGCTGGTAAAAAACGCTCTCGGATTCCTAAACGCGTGCTCCCATACATATGAACCTTTTAATTATGCCATCCACTCATTGATCTGCTTCTATTGATGGTGCTTATAAGTACCGCACCAAGTACTGACTAGTACTTGATCTCAGTATCTCAAAAATGGCAAGATCGATTCCAAAATCGCAAGTTCATGCCACGGAGAAGGTCACCAGTGTTAAGGATTTCCAAACGGATGTTTACAAATTTGGCGCGTTTTCATGCTATTTGAGCCAAAATTTGGCGCAATAGAGGTCCATTATAATGGTTTGCTTGCACCTTAAAAAAATAGATGACAGACCCGTCTTACGCACGCAAGAAATGGGCAGCATGAAGAAAGCTCCACCTTCCTCGACCCATATTGGCCGGTTTTCCAGAATTTCTTTAACCTAAGGGGACGTCCTCCTGAAAAAGATTCAGAGGCCTCCCTTCCACTGCCTTCCCTCTTAAAAAAAGGGACCGTCACGTAGTTATGAGATATGGACCGATTTGCGTAGATGTCTTACAACTCTTACATAAGTAAGATAACTGCAAAAGATGATTACACTTTCTTGACCTTTTTCGGGGAATTATCATGCCTATTCGGCTTCACGGTAGACACATTTCTCATTTAATAGACACATTTCTCTTTCTCGAATAAATTTCGAAGACCAGTTCCAAACCTTGACTCCAACTTAGATGTCAGGAAGACAGAACCCAAAACAGGTCCAAATGGCATCCGACTGCGTTGAAGGAGTGGACTGATAGGGGTCGTAAGAATGAGGCAATTGATGTCTTTGAGTTTTTCAGACCTAAATTTGTTGGCGCACATGCGGGGGGACATGAAAAAAAATTTTTCACAACCTAGTGACGCTTGAAGAAAACAGTGTCATTGTCTCCGACCCCATATCATTTTCCCTATATGATGTTTCAATCCACCTTCATTCTGTGTCCATTTGCCAGAAAGGGAAAAGCTCACTAACAGATGTGATGAACAGAGGATGAGCATTCCCCCTCAAGGAATTCATGTCAAGACAGGGTAGGAAAGTAAGGAGAAACACAAAGAAACCAGACAGAGAATGCTAAGTCCCCTTTTCCTTTCTCGGCACGGAAAGAACGACTTTATTCAAGATGACCTCTCTTCTCTGTGTATGGTCAAGAATCAACTCGAAAAATAAGCTATAATTAATATACTCTCTCTTTGGAATTAACGATGGATCCAGAGGCAAATGGCCTGTGGCTGTGAAGAGTATGGAATATCCCTTCTATTTCTCTCCTAGCTAAAGCTTGGAATAGTTCCAAAATTCACCCTCTCATACAGCGGATATGAAGTTTTGGACAAACATATTTTCGAGTGGGAGGCACTTCCAATGAACTTGGCCGTGCTGGTACTAGTAAGCTAGTACAAAGTATGAAAACGCGTGTTTCTGAAGTCATTGAGTCAGGGTGATTTCATATTGCAACAGTGATAAGGGTGTCCTGTGTACATAAATACAAGAAAATAATTATCATTTTATCGGATAGTCTGATGAAGTTAGGGGGGAGGGGGTAGGAGATTTGAACGGATTATTAGGACTATTTCCGGGAGAAAGAGTAATATGGAATTTTTACTCTTAAATTTATTTTCTTTCTAAACTAATAAAAAATTACTACTGTTACTGAAGGATTTTGTTTTAGTCGACAAATTGGGAAGGAATAAATCACGAGAGGAACGAATCCAGGATAAGCATGAAGAGCAAGTGCCACAATGGGAAATAATTCAATGGTAGGAGATGTTACAATGGTAGATTGTAATTTCCTGCAACGAGAAAAGGAGGATGACGGGCGAAAGAGACAGATCCGCAGGCTATGGTGAGGCCAGGGCAAGAAGGGAGAAGAAAATGAAGCTTCAAGTGGAGTGGTGACATCATTGCCCTCAGGGCCTGCCTTTCATCCTACCCTCTCAGCGTGGAATTCTTTTGCATTTTTCCTTCCGTATTGTACTGCATCGTCTGACCTGTCTCGCAGGATGAATTTGGAGCTTTCAATTCATAAATTAATTTACAAGGTCCACCTCTCGAGGGATAAAGAAAAGTGAAGTGAGAGAATAAAGTACCCGTGAAATGAATTAGTGGTTTGTAAAAGAAAAAAAAGAAGCTGGAAGATCTTTTGATCATAGTGGTTTAGGTGATAACATTAAGGGGATTCATTCTCGGACTCAGGAAGGAAAATTACAAATTGATGCTAATTGGTAGCAATCAGCCGCCAGGCCTATGTCAACGTCAGCGAAAAGAAGAAAACGGCTTGGTCGCAATGCCTAGGTTCCATCCAATATGTAGGATTAAAATACATTTAATTATATTTATTGAGTTTGAATTCTGAATTGATTTAGAACGCTACCACTGTTCTCAGGGAAACTATATCTACAAAGGTATGGCTCTTCTCGAGGGGGGGACCTGGATTGGAAGGGGAAGGCGGGAAGGGATGGGCCTTGACCTCACGCTCCACCCCCTCGCCCTCGGCCCGAGAGCTGGCGAGTCTGAGGGGCGGGGAGACGCTCTCCGACATCTATAACACGCTTCCGCCTTAGCTCTTTTTTCAGAGAGGGTAATGCGCCGCCTTAATACGAGCGGGATGATATTAAAAGAGTTCGGTTTCCTCTTCCACGTCCTTCAACATGATGATGTCGCTTTGCAAGGCTTCCTTGGGGAGAATCCATGCCGCATGCCCTCCATGTGCAAGAGCCTCAACTCGGCCGTTCAATGTTATCAGCCACATTCAGATCAAGAGAGTTTCCTAGCCATTCCGCATTTCCAAAAATAATCAATCCCCAAGTCTTTCAGCAAATGCAATGTGATCAAAGCTTTGAAATATAAGACTGATAAAGTCAGAAGCTGAACTGTTAATCTTTTTCGAAATCCATGAACGGGTAAGGAATTCAGCTCTGGTACCATTAGCTCGAAACGTAATAGCACGGATGGGAACAATGAATTTAAGTTCTTCACTATCATATGATAGAAAAAGAGCAAAATTGGATGGAATCGATCCAAAATTGAACAAGGATTCCAAATGTATTTAAAATGTATTTCTCGCTCCTATAGTTAAGGTTGTGGATCTTTAGAAAAAAAATAGAATATGAATTGGTCTTTGTGCTTTTTATGTCTGTGCACAGAGTTAAAAACGTGGAAAGAACTTAGAGGAAAAAAATATAGGTGATGAGAAATAAAATATATCAACTTTGGGTGAAAGGATTCCCTAATTCATATTGATCAATCAAATAAATTCCCATAATACAGCGAAATACTATTTCAAATGATGCCAGAGAGGTGATATTTATGACGAAAATTGACATTGATTGCAGTACCATTTTAATGAGTTCATGCATTAGGTCATATATTTCATGATTTGATATGCGAATACTGGTGGGTGAAGTGGTGATAAATAAGTGCAATTGAATTGAGCCCCGCACAATTTAAAAATAATTGGTTCTTGTCTATCTTTCATTACCATTTATAGGTAATTGTGCTGTTTTGCTGTTCAACTTCGTTGAAAGAAGAATCAGCTTCCCTGTGAAATAAAAAGTTTCAACCAGGTGGAATCCAGATGATCTGGTGTCTCCCACTTCCCAAATCTTCCATAGAAATAAAAGGAATATCTATGAACGCGTTTGTTTGCACTTCGGGCAAACAAACTCGCTGTGGTCGCACCTTTGGCACTCCATTATCCAGAATAGTAATTAATTCATTAATTCGTTTTCGAAGGTCCGAAAACTCATTTAAATTTCGTCCCTGTGGAAATACGTTGCCATGAAGGGATGTACGCAAGATTGCTATTGAAATGATTAATCCAATGATTTCTTGCTTGCCCAACTTTTGACCTATTTAAATGTACCAATTTGTCAGGACAAAAATTAAATATTAAATACTTTTCTGCCATAATCTGCCCTGAGGGGACACATTTCAAATAGAGGATTTTTTTTACTTACTCAGTAATCCAACAGCTACGTGTGCGCTAAGTTTCAACTTTCTATCACACTCTGTTTCGTTGGATCAAAGAGATTCTTGAAAATACGCTGCTTACAAAAAAGTGCCCTGAGGGGTTTTACCAAAAGTAAAATTTTTACTGAAACCAGTATTCGAAAACTACCTATATGTGCCAACCAAGTTTCAACCTATGCATTTCCCCCCCTTCTGCTGGTGAAATAAATATATTTAGAAAAGCCGACCCACTCAAATGCAAAAGATCCCTGAGGGGATGCACCACAAAAGTCGAATTTTCCCTGAACGTAACATCACGTGATTTATCACCTTTCTATTTCTGTCCAATTCCAAAATAAGTCTTTGAAAATGCCCCCCCCCCCCCCCCAAAAAAAAATATGCTACCAGTGCATGCATCTGCAACTTGACATTTTTCCTGAACTCAGCGTCTCAGTAGGCGCGTTCAAGTCAAGTTTCAGCTTTCCATGTCTCTCCGTTTGACTGAAGCAAAAACATTTTTTTGAAAACATAGTTGGACTTACGACATCTCCCATCGGTATTGGCTGAGAATCCGGGGTTGCATTCACATTCAAGAACAGAATCTCCATCTATATCGCCACAAGTAGCATGGTTCACACAATCATTTGGGGCGTCCGTACATTCTCCTCCAGCTTTCATTTCTGCAGGGATAATAGAGACAAGCACTCAAACTATTGCAATTTAAAGTAACATGAAAATGAAATTCTCTTTGTCTTTGAAGAACATAACTCGCGCTGGTGAGATATCCTATTCTGGATATTGAATAAAATTATATTCATTTTGATATGACTTCTGAACAACAGCGTGGTGGACGCC
Organism: Darwinula stevensoni; assembly: GCA_905338385.1. Lineage (NCBI taxonomy): Eukaryota > Metazoa > Arthropoda > Ostracoda > Podocopida > Darwinulidae > Darwinula > Darwinula stevensoni. The sequence goes on along the minus strand of CAJPEV010003365.1, from coordinate 9,260 downwards.
TTGAATATGGAGGGGATCTTTGAAGAGACTTCTTGAAGAGACGAAATGAAGAATCTACTGGATGTCTGACTGCTAACTCACTGCAAATATCCGGGTCTGCCACGTATCCATCTTTGCATTTACAGGTGCCATCCATGCACTCCGCATTTGTGTCAGCACAGGGTACTGCAAGTTCGGGGCACGCTTCTTCAAGTTCTCCTTGTGGAACTGGGATGAGAATACATTGAAATGAATTAGAAGGTGGATTTAACAATAACCTTTCAGACAGAAAACGTTCTCGTTTGATACACACTCCTTATCTTGCATATTGAATGTTCATTCTTTGCGAATCTTATAAAAATAAAAGAGTCTGGAATAGCAAGAAGATATCGTTCTTCCCTGCCATGATCAGTAGTATAATAATGGAGGACCTACCCCACCACTTTGAAAAACATGGCAATTTTTCACCCCAGCTGAAGAAGTAGGGCATTTTTTAATCTTAATTCTCCAGATATTTATTTTAAAATCATTCACATGTTTTCCAACCCTAGTCACCTCGACTATTTCTTTGGAATCGTAAAAGGCGTGAGTTCCTCTTGGATCAGAGGAGTATGAGACTCAGGACAGACTTTGCATAAGAAAATCACTCATGTCTCTTCACTTTTGTTTATTTTTTATTTAATTCAAACTTGAAAAGTTGGATTTCATTGTTTCGCTTTAAGAACGTGGCACTGAGCCTGAAGAAGCGTATAATTATTCTAGTTCGTATGCAAGATATGTCACAGAGCCTGGACAGGTATAGACCAAAGTAGCACACTCACGTTGAATCAACGTTTATTCAACGTCATCTCGTCAACGCAGCTAACGTTGAAACCAAGTTGCCCTGTCAACATTGATTCTGTATTGAAAGTCCATTTTCATCAACAATTGAATCAAGGTTAACATCAATGGTATATCAACATTGATTCAATGTTCAAAGGCAACATTGCAGCGTTGATTCAACATTTGCTTATCAACATTGACTCCATATTGAAAATCCTTTTCTTCGACATTGAAGAAATGTTGAATCTTGGATGGTTCAACGTTGATATAACAGGTTTCAACAATCTGTTTAATTCGTGCGCATTCCCCGTTTCATGACTGAAGAATTATTTCAATATCATCTTCACACTATCTATTCCTCCCAATCATCTTTTAATCCTCCCCTCCCCATCCAAGGTTAATATGAACTTAATACCGAGATGAAAAAGAGGTCCCCTGTTCCCATGAAAGCAGGAGGACACCGAAATGATTATTGTGAAGTAATGAGAGGCTAACCTTACTCCATGTACCCTTGGGCAGTGATTATGATTTGAATTCATACTCGAAGGCAGGCCATCGTGGTCTCATTTAGTAATATGACCTCGCAAACTTTTTTGTTTCCATCACCTTGCACAGAATTATCGTGGGTCCTGTTTGGTTGGGTTGCCACTTTGGTCGAATATATCCAGGAAGTCAAGCACCTTCCTCGTCTTCGGTTGTGGAGAAAATATTAAGTACTGCTCCAAAAGTACCAAAGACGCGTACTGATTGCATATATAATATAACAAACCATCTTGGGCAAGTAATCGCCATCACATTTCCCAGTCAATAAATCTTGTATGTTCCCATGTCTCGCTAGATGTCTTGCCAGACATATGATGATGTAACATTGACCGGACAACGTTCTCGCAATATTGCTCTTTTCAACATCGAATCTACAGTACATTGAATCAATTTTAAAGCATTGATGTCACACTGAAGCGTGTTTCTAATTAACATAAGAGCAATGCTGACCCAGGCGAAGTTGATTCACGTGAGTCTGTCCTTTCTTTGTATAATCTATAGTACTTCGATACGTGTCAAAGCCATACTCAGGTAGTCATGTTATGCAGCAATGATGAAAAAGAACCAGATTCAAACGGGAAACACCGTACATGATGACATTGCCCCATCAAGACTGTCCCAGAACAACACAACACTTCTGCATTATTAATTAAGAAAACAGGAATGATTTCAGCAGCTATTACAGTTCAAGCTTAATTAGAATATAAGTAACAAGTGTCGGCACTTCACTTCTCCTACACCAAGCCCTTCTTTGACCTACATAAACACGTTGGTGCCTATATCAGAAAATAGGTCTGACTCAGTAAGGTTTTGAATCCTTGCTCCTAGTTATGCCAGTCGAAATGTCATTATGCTTGTTTGATGCGAGGACATTGTGTGCCTTTCAGTCACAGTCTTATTTGCTATAAATCGAACGTTCCTCTTGAAAGAAATACTTCCTGATATATCAGCTGAAGTGATTGCAAACATTAATAGATTAAGCATTACAACATTTTTTTTTACTGTAGATACTTCGACCGTGAATGGTCCAGCATTGAATGAATGTTGGCCCAATGCGGGTGTATAAACGGTGACGGTCACAGCGTTTAATCAATGTTGACGAAAGGTGGACGTAACAACACTGATGCATTCAATCCATTCCTTGTCGATACTGATTCAACTCCCCATTCCAAACACGTCGGCGTCTATGTTGGGAATGAAAATGCCAGATATGTTTCTATTTCGAAATCTTGTTTCATGTCAGTAAGTCCAACATGGTATCAGGCAAGCCACTGACCCCGAACTTCGTGGATATAACTATGTGGTAGTCCATCAAGTTTCAGCTATAACACCTCGAAAGTGTGACGCAGAATCCTCTGAGGGTTAACGTTTCCATCGATGCTGGTGTCTTTCCTATCCAATGCAAGAGGGAAGAGTTCCTCCACGAAGAGACTCCAGAAGTGCCCACATTAAATTTCCAATATTTCAAAGGTGGAAAGGTTAAATAAAAATTGAACTTTCCCCAGTAGCCTCTAACATTGAATCAACCTTGTTTAAATGCTGATTCAAAGTCTGCATAATAATTCATTGTTAGATGCTGCAAGGGTAACCGATGATGTAAGGCGCTTGATACCCACCTTAAAAGCAAAGTAATACATTTTTTGGCCAAAATATCACCTAGGTGGCCTTTGTGATCCATCAGTCACAGGGCCACTAAACTCCGTCGTCCAGGCGCCCCGCCCCTAGGAAACTTAGGTTTGCAGTCCAGGGTTACTAGACTGCCCATTGCAGCGTTGCTTGGAAAACAATTTTTAAACGATTTTTTATGGCAAAAAAGAATTTATCTCATCTAATCAAGAATTGGGTTTCCGAGGAGACAGTGACAACAAAATTTCATAACAATACATCGCAACATAAAAATTAGAGGCTCTTTTATGACCAACTACACCAATCGAGTTGCACCTGGCCATCCTTGCGGAATTCGGTTCAGGGGAGTACAGTGGAACCTCGCTTAACGAGCATAATTTGTTCCCGAATCTTACTCGTAATGCGAAACACTCGTTAAGCGAATCACTCTCTTTGACTGTAAACCTCGCTTAACGAGCACCTCCCATAACGAGTGTTTCGCATTACGAGTAAGATTCGGGAACAAATTATGCTCGTTAAGCGAGGTTCCACTGTACATGGACCATTTTGACTCCGGTACCAAGGGGCGTATACATCAGACACCACCACGACTCAAGCGCTACAGCTTTCAGATACTCATTACTATTTCGAAGCTCGGACCTGCATGACCCAATATGTCAGCGCACCTTTCGGTTACGAATGTGAAGACGACAGACCAAACTCTAAGAGAGGCTCAATGAAAGAATGATCCTACTGTCATGGACCACCCGAAACGGTTCACCTCCTCCTCAGTGCCTGCCTCGAACTAGCCCCGAGGGAGTACTTGTATAGGCACGGCCAGGTGTGCAAATATGTACAATGGTGTGTCTCAAAGCAAGCCGGCCTGGAAGTCCCAGAGAAGTGGTACGAACACCAGCTGCTCTGGAGAACGCCTCCACCAAGATACTATGGTACATGCCTATAATTACAGACCTCAGTATAGGCTGCAATAGGGCGGACCTTACGATCTATAAGAAGGAGAAGAAGACCGCCCTCCTCGTAGATGTGAGCATCCCAGCCGATGACGACCTCCAAGAGAAGACCAGGGAGAAGCTGGAGAAATACTCCGAACTGAAAGTGGAACAGTTGTGCGGAATGAAGACCACCATTGTTCCGACCATCATCGGCACAACTGGCGTCGTCCTGAAAGACCTCAAAGGACACGTCAGGAAGCTGGAGTGTGAAATCTCACTCGATATCCTTCAGCGTACAGCAATCTTGGGCACGGCCAGCATCCTTCGCCGTGTCCTTCAGAATTAGGCGAGTATGAGGTCTGGGATGTGGTTCATCCCCCCTCATTCCTCCAATACCTGTAGGTCCCGTGGAAGAATTTATACGAGGGCATATATATTACTCGGCGTTGTCTTGAACTTCTTTCTTACAGAGGAACGGGGCTGCATCCATTTCATTGATTCCATCTTTGTCTTTGGAGTATAGTGGCCCACCCATGTCTCATCGCCGGTGATGATGCGACACGAAAAGTCGTCGCCTTCTTCCGCGTATCGCAAAAGGTTTTCGAGCGACGCTGTCATGCGTTCCTGCTTGTGGCCGTCGAACAATTGATTCGGCACCCATCCGTTGCAGACTTTCTGATAGCCTAGTCGTTCGTGCACAATGTGCCAGACACAGCCATATGAAAGTTTGAAAGACTGCTCCAAGTTCTGAAGAGACAAACGTCTGTCTGCTCGAACTGCTGCATCGTTCTGATCGACAAGATCGGATGATGTCGATGGGCGTCCACTTCTCTCCTCATCCACTACAGTCACACGACCATTTTCGAACTCACGGCACCATTTCCTCACGTTGCACCGACAGGACATCCGTGCCGTACACAACCACAAGCTGTCGGTGTATTTCCGCTGGTTGGGTCTTCTGTGCCCACAGAAACCGAATTACTGCTCGAATCTCCAGTTTCGAATACACCTACAATACCTTCGCCATGTTCGCTCCGACTCTGCGCCTACCGGCGCGGGTTTGTAACAGTGGTGGCTGCTGCCACTTAGTGACACTATTTGGTACTAACATGCGGGGGTGTCACAGCATCAAATGTTTGTTAGTTTAGCGGGGAAAAAAATGGGAACCTTACTTCCTGACTTACCCTCGAAAAAAAAATATAGAGAGGGGGAGAGAGGGGGAGAGAGAGGGGAGGGGGGGGGGAGGGAGAAAAATAAGTTATTTGGTGCCGAAATTGTTCGAAACTACTCAAGGGCAACAGAAAATGCCCAACCTTCGGACCCAGAAACGCGGAGCCTAGAGGTCGGAGTCCAAACTATTAGAGACAGCCTGCAGGTATGGGGTAAGGCTTAAGGAAGTTAAAAAGAAAAGGGACAGCGAAGGATCTTATTCTAGGAATTTGTCAGGGAAGCCTGCGTCTTCAGCGGGTTCAGGCCACAAGTCTGACACACAAACCCGATCCAGAGAGTTTCTGCCGTCAGGTGCTACGACTGTAGATGTAAATAGCAGAGGAAATACTTAATGTCTCAGAAGCAATCCCGGCCTAAGTCCATCTGCCAGTTCCTTACCATTCCTATTGGGCAATCTAAAGTTTCATAAAACCCCAATTAAATTTCGTTTCATAACAAGTTCAGAGGGCACTTGCTGCAAAGGGTCTTCGCTTCTTTTGAATGGCACTCTCGATCGATTTTGTGAGAAAATAAAATCAAGATGCAAAATATGCCACTTTTGCTGGATTGTGAAGAGGAACAGCAAAATATTAAATGCAATGAAGACCCTAAATAAATCCAAAAAAGCTTCTCACAATTTATCTTGGGACTTCTCCCCATTATATACGAAAATACCTTTGGATATTTTGCTTGACGACATTCTTGAACTATTTGAAAACTATGCCAGAACAGGATTTACCTTTAAATATACATATCCGGTTACGGAAAAAGTATTGTCGGTTTTTGGAGTGCCAACTTTGAAAGCTCACTGGACTTCAATGCACTTGTTTCATACCATGTGTTATATATCAAATTGTAGCTTGTTTTGCCGTGTATTAGGTGCATGTAGTTTTATTTTCATTTTTTTTACATGCGTTGTCTTTCAGCAATCGGATTAAGAATGGTATATAGGCGCCAATTCAGGTATGGTTTTTCTACGAGTTTCAGCTAGGCCATAACGCAGCTTTGTCCTCCAACAACATTATCTAAGCATGGGGCAAGGACTCCGTCACGGAACGCGATGCCTAGCGCTGGTTTCAAAGATTCCGCTTGGGTGATAAGCCTTCAAGACGAACCCCGTTCTGGCCGTCCATCCATCGTCGACAACGACGTCCTGAAGTCACTGATTGAGTCGGACCCCTGCCAAACGGTCCGAGAACTGGTGACGATCCTTAACGTTGACGCCAAGACAATTTACAACCATCTGCGGGACATCAGCAAGGTCCACAAGCTCAAGAAGTGGGTCCCCCACGAATTGAACGAAAAGAACAAAAATCAACGTCGCGCGATCTACAACTCGTTGCTTCTGCGGAACAAGCACGGGCCGTTCCTCGACCGAATCGTGACGTGCGATTAGCAATGGATCATATACGACAATTCTCGACGCTCGGGCCAATGGGTGGACAATGACCTGCCACCAAAGGCGCGAAACGCGACCTCCACCCAAGAAAGGTCATGGTTACCGTTTGATGGTCTATGGCTGGCGTCATTCACTACGACTTTCTCAAACCTGGTGACACTATCACTGTCGAGGTCTACAGTCGCCAACTTTACATCGTCGGCAAAAAATTGCGGCAGGAACAGCCCGCATTGGCCAACCATAAAGTCCTCCTCGTCTTGCACGACAACGCCCGCCCTCGCAATGCAAAGATGACTACCCGGAAGCTGAGTTGGGCTATGAGACGCTCCCCCACCCATCATATTCTCCCGATGTGTCTCCCACTGATTACCCCTTCTTCATATCCTTAGACGACTTCTAGCGAGAGAAGCGCTGCACCAAAGAGAGTGAGGTCAAAAAGGAGTTAAACGACTTCGTCGCGTCGAGAGACCCCGAATTCTTCAAGTCCGGCATCAAAAAACTGTTTGAACGTTGGGAAAAGGTTGTTGAATCGGATGGTTTTAACTTCCATGAATAAAGTTGATGCTGTGACGAGATATGGACTTTCAAAGTTGCGGAAAAAAACCCGACAATACTTCTTCCAGAACCTGATACCAATGGCTACTTGGCAAAGGGTATCAAGATAGCTTTCTTTAGAAACATTTTAACCTGTTTGCTCAGCATTGCAAGTATGAAATACTTGAAGGAGTATGCCTAATTAATGTCATTTTGGCCCTTAAACAGAATTCAATGAGTCATATATCATTTGAAAGGGTGTCCTTTGCAAAGTAATAAAATAACACTTTTACTCTAATCTGATGGGTTTGAAAAAGTTAGGTTAGGTTACGGTATGTAACGATCAAGTTATTTCGCATGAGTTTCTTCATCAGAACACATACTGTTAACAGTTTTGAGGCGTGGGGACTGCAGACTACCAAAATATAAGCAATATAAATACATGTGAATTTTGTAAAATCTTGCAGTGTATCTAAGCTTCATTTACTTATATATCATGAATCATACATGCAAGCATTCCTGCTAGATTTTCCAATTCCTAGCTGAAGTCCACCATTTACATCTAAAATGATATTCTTTCTAAGTTGTTAGAATGCAGAATGTCATTTATTGGAAGTCCCAATTGAAAGCAGCAAAATCATTTAACCTAACCTATCCTAACCTAACGTTTTGAAATCCTTCACATTTGGATAACAATTATATATTTCTCGTTCACAAGTGAAACCGATTACATACACTGGCCTCCAAAAATGAGTCAATGTTCCGTGAATTTCTATTCAAAGTCGAATATCTCTGGCAATATTCACTCGAATCTCACAAAATTTTAATATGTTATTATGCAACCTCTTTTACATACCATTCCAAAAATTCACCATGATCGATCAGTTCGTGGCCAATATGCATGTCTTCATAGTCGCCGGGGGGTGAGTCAATATTTTGGCGATGATTGGTGTTTGCGAAAAAATCATATAAAAGCAGCAATCTCGGTCCAGTCCTACTCCATCTCACTTCTCCTTTCATCATTTTTCTCTCTCTAGCTGCATTAGAATGGTCAAAGCCATGTCCAAGCGTATTCAAGAACGCATCAAGGAACTTGCGTCTCAGCACAAATCAATTGGCGAAATTCTTTCGATTTCTCAGTCAACTGCAGCTCGGTACATCAAGAAATATCGTACCAATGCACCCTTTGCTTCAAGAGGCCGTCCTCGTGTCCTGGACAAGCAGGACGAAAAGTACATCNCATGCTCTCCTGTGGCGTGGGATATCTCTGTCGCATCGATGGTGGCGTCGATGCTGACATATACACCCACATTCTGGAAGATGAGCTCATGGAAACAAAAAGACGAGATTGTCTTCCAACAAGACAACGCCTCCTGCCACACTGCATCTCGTGTAAAAGAATGGTTCCAAAACAACAAAATCAAGGTGATGACATGGCCAGCGCAATCTCCGGACCTCAATCCTATCGAGCAATTGTGGGATCACATTAAGCGTAAGCTCATAAACTTGCCTCCTGCTGGAAATATCGATCAAATTTGGGACCAAGTTCAAGACATCTGGAATTCCATTGACCGTGAAACATGCCTTTGTCTGGTGAGATCGATGCCCGAACGTCTTGAAGCCGTCAGAAAGGCGAAGGATGGCTATACAACATTTTAGTTTTTGGAATCATCGAAATTCGCCAAAATTTTGACTCATCTCACTTTTACTTCGGATGGAGATAGTTTTGTCAATAAATCATTGATTTCCAGGATTCTTTTTCAAAATACAAGCTATACAATAGGACTACAATTGACATGAATTGCAATTGATTTGGTTGAATATTGAAAGAGAAATTTTGGGTTAAACACGATAACCCGACCCATTGACTCACTTTTGGAGGCCAGTGTAAATATTAATTTCATGAAAATCGATTTAAGGCAAAAAATGGGCAAATCTTAACCCAACCTTAACCTAACAAAACTTTTTCAAACTGCTCAGATTTTAAAAAGAATTGCATGTTTAGGTTTGCCTAAGGACGCCCTCTTGAAATATGAACATTTCTTTGAAAATGGTTTAAGGGCCGAAAGTGGGCATACTAATTTGCTCACAAATAAAACAAGGGGTTGGGTCGGGTGTTATTGGCCTAATGTGCCTCGAGGTCAGGGCTTGAAGGTAGCAGGAGCAATCTGGGCATCGTTCCAATCTGTCAGTGCAGGACACAATTAGCTGAATGC
>CAJPEV010003364.1:0-22558 GCA_905338385.1 Darwinula stevensoni | reverse complement strand
AAAAACCCATGGCATTGAGAGTATCAGGTGTAAGCGGATGGGTTAAGTGGCTAAGGTTTGACGATTGATATCTTAGTAAGGAGATGAGATACAATCATGAAATTTTCAGCACCACTGGATCAAGGCATTATCTAACGAATGATGTGCTGCAAAAGATTTCATCAAGTTGATGAGATCTTGGTTTCAGAGGTTTTGTCAGAATCGGTGTTTCAACTCAATAGATGGCTCTGCGATTAAGAAACTCCGTCCAATAATTTGTCGAAGGTTGCTCTATATTGTGGTCAAATTTCGTAAAGAATGGTTGCGTCCTCTCAGAGATATGAGCGTTCAAAGATGTACAATTTAAATGAAACGCCCTGTAGGTGGAAATTTGAACCGTCTATTGTGAGCATAACGCCTCCTTGACAATCCTCTGTTCACCTCATTACCCATTCGGAACTGAACCGCTCCATTACATGTACACACTTATAGCTTACAGTACACAGGGAGATTCTGTTCCTAAACACCATCATTATGATATTCCAGCTGATTGCCACAATCGTTCATTGTGAACGGTTTAGCACGTTTTCATGAGACTCAAGACGACTTTGCTGATTTCGTCTCCCTAGCACATTCAATACTCTTATATCACCGATTATCTCATGGGCTATTAGCATTAGCTTATAGTACAGATACCACTGATTCTGAAAGAGTACGGACCATTTCCAAGAACTTGTTAGAAGGAACAAATGGAATTTAGTACATGTACGACACAATGCTAGCGACTAATTCCAGAAAATGCCACCACATTACCCCCAGGCTCTGAAAGTGTTGCTCACTGGTGCTAAAGTGAGAGTTGCAGCAAGAGCATTTTTCCGTTGCGAAACAAATGCCTCCTCCCAACATCAAAAAGTACAGCCTGACAGTGCTCGCTGCGCAAACGACTGTAGTGATTTCAGATGACATGGAGAGACATGACAAAACGTCCCGAATTCCGTGGTGTAATGGTAGAACACCTGTCCGGCAAGCAGGAGGACAATGTTCAATTCCCGGCCGCCCACCGACTATCGACATCTGAGTGCTGCGTTCCTTGCATCAAGTTGCCCAGCAGGATGCATAGCTCTGATATTCGGAGCTCTGCATTCGCTGTCTCTAGCTGCTCAGCGGCCGTACGCACATCTGCTTGCTGTTCATCACTGATTCTAGCCATCACGGCTAGCATCGATTTTGGCACTTCGCACCGCAACTACAATGGCATACGATGTTTTCGCGCCAGACCAACCGTTTTTCACCAGCAACAACTGCCTCATCGCTGTCCTGTGAGACGCACTTCAACATTTCTTAAGAACTCAAATAAATCGGCTATGACATGAAACGCAAACGGAAAATGGAAGCGATGGCGCGAAACGCCACATCTGACCTAACGGGAAAAAAACACCTCAGCAAAGAACTTATTCAAATGAAGAACTTGCAGTCGATTATTGAAAACGTGACACGCATTCATTTAGTAGCACCCTTTGCTTGACACACCTAAGTATGATGGCTCAGACTGATATAGTCCGATGGCCCTGGCGCTAAGTGCGTTGGATGGCCAATCATTTGGCCTAGAATAGCATAGCCCCATGGACCTGGCACTTTGAGGGGTGTATGGTCTAGCCCATAACCAAAGATGGCATAGCCTAATTGACCTGGCGCTTTGAGTGGTGGATGGCCTAGCGTATGGCCTAAAATTATCTAGTCTCGTAGGCCTCCCGTGTTGCGGTGATTGCCACTACCACAACTTCTTCCCAGCACATTGAATATTCTTGCATCATCGATTAACTCATGGGTTATTAGCATTAGCTTATGGTACAGGCACCACTGATTCTGAAACATTAAGGGCCATTTCCAAGAACTTTATTCGACTTCAGCACAAAGGAAATTTAGCGCATGTGCAGCAGAATACTAACGAATGATTCCTGAAAATGGCTCGCCTCCACATTAGCACCAGTGAACAACAGGATTGGCCTTAAGTGTGAGTTGCAGCAGAAGCCCTTTCCGTTGTGGCAGCAATGTGAAACAAGTATCCCCTCCCTATACCAAAATGTGCAGCCTGACAGTGCTCGCTGCACAAACGACTGTAGTGATATGAGATGACATGAAGAGGTCTGACAAAATGTCCCGAGTTCCGTGGTGTAATAGTAGCACACTTGACCGGCAAGCAAGAGGTCCCAGGTTCAATTCCCGGCCGCCCCCCGGTTTTCGACATGCGTGCTGCGTTCCTTGCATCAAGTTGCCCAGCAGGCTGCATGGCTCTCCTTTTCCTGAGATCAGCTTTCGCTGCCTCTTGCTGTTCAGCCTTACGCTGCCTGCGTGCAACTGGGTACCGTTCATAAATTATTCTAGCTATTATGGCTAGGACCTCCTAAAGCACCGATTCAGGCACTTCGCACCGCAACTGCAGTGGCAAACGTTGTTTCCGCGCCAGCACCAATGGTTTATCTGCAGCGATTGCCTCTTCACCGTCCTGTGGGACCTCTTTCAACTTTTTTTTTCACGTTCAACCTCACCTCACAAAAACTGCCACCATTTTGATGGGAGGAGCGGCCCATTTGCGCGAAGAATGAAACAAAAGCCTACGTTATTATTTTGATTTCATCAATCATCAGAACTCAAATAAATGGGCCATGACATGAAACGCAAACAGAAAACTATTGTATGGAAGCTATGTCCCAAACCGCCACGCCTTACCTAACGGAAAAAAAAGTAAATACAGAAATAAAAAAACACTTCAACAAAAAATGTACTGAGATGGAGAAGTTGCAGTCGATCAGTGAAAACGTGACACGCATTCAGTTATTACCACCCTTTGACACAGCGAAGTATGAAGCCTATGGCTCAAACTGATATAGCTGGCGCTAAAAGCGTTGGATGGTCAAGCCTATTGCCTAGAATAGCATAGCCTCAATGAGCTGGCGCTTTGAGGGGTGGATGGTCCAACCTATGGCCTGAAGTGACATAGTCTCGTAGGCCTCGCGCACTGGGGTGACAACTACTACTCAACAACTCTGGGGCTCTTCGAATTAAAATATAAAAAGTGAACTGGAAAGGCGTTGCCTTGTAGACCTGGCGCTTTAGGCCGCGGATAGCTTGGCCTATGACCCAGAAAGGCATTGCATTGTAGGCCGGCGCGTTGGGGGTGACGGCCACGACCACCACCACCACTACGACTTTGGACCTCCTCGAATTAAAGTATTAGATGATGGGTTGGAAAGGAGCAGCCTTGTAGGCCTGGCCTATGACCCAGAATGGCATTGCATCGTAGGCCCGCCCGTTGGGGAACAGGGAAAATTGTTGGTGCAGGCGCGGAAAGAACGTTTGCCACTGCAGTTGCGGTGCGAAGTGTCGAAATCGGTGCTTTAGGAGGAGCTAGCCATAACGGCTACAATGAGTGATGAACAGTACCCAGTTGCATTCCTGCCTACACATTACCTTGCCCGCATTTATTCTTGTATGCATCATTTTTCTTCTTAAACATGTTCTTGCCAGCATGATTTCTTTTCTACGTGCGATCCCATCATTTCGGAGCCGCGTGTTTTCCGGGTATGGTTCGTTATGTCACCACCCCCCTTACGCCTTCACCACCTCGGTCCGATATGTCGCCACCCTTGTAATACTTGTTGAGATCACTCCTCCCTTAATGTATTTCATCAAGTTAAAGGATCCAGGCCTTCACTCGATGCCGTACGCGGTCCTCTCTTGTTCCTACGGGAGTCGCCATATGCCGGGACGTCACCACCCCCCTACACCCTCCCATCCTTGGTCCGCTGTGTCACCACCCATCCTTCCTTCATGTATTTCATCAACGTAAAGGATCTGGATCTATGTGGTTCTTGATACGATGCCGTTCGCGTTCCACTCCCAGTTCTTCCGGGAGTGGCCATATCCCGAGTCGGGAACAGTGTTGCCAGATGCATATCTTCTCTCTGCCCAGCTGAGTGAGTCTCTTTGTGTCGTTTACATCCCATGTGACTGCATTTCATTATGTTTGTCTTCTTCGATGCGTTTCTGCGCATTTCCAGATTGCTGAGTCTCATGTAATGAATGTCGCGTGATAGTCAGAAGTCAGCGATATAATGAAATTCATGAGGAAAGTAGAAATCAAAAGAAAAGGAAAGAATGTCAATGTCAATGGGCATGGGAATAAAAAGAATAGCATGAAGGTGTGCTATTTTTGTGGGTAGACGGACTTGATGGCGTCAAGAAAGTCAAGGAACGGTCTTGGAGCGTCATGGACAGAACGCCACCAGGCTTCGATGAGATGCATTTGCAGCATCTTGGACGTTGTTCCGCGCCCGCGAGTTTGTATACGGGCCTTGACCGAAGCCCAGTGACTTTCTATCATTTGGGTGTTGCAGCCACTCACAGGATCCACAAAGTGCTGTTGGTGATTCACGGTCTTGTGGTTGTATCCGTGATGGCTCAAGGTTGCATATGCTGCCCATTCATCCGACCAGATCTCCGTCCCCGGAGCAATGTGCTGTCTGATGATGGGCAGCAGCGTCGCACGGTCCCGCCTCTGAACGTGAAGCAGACGCAGTTCCGTGTGCCCATCATGACGCCAGGCCATTCCAAAGACCCATGGTCCGTCTACGACGTCCCCATAGTTTTCCCATGCAGAAGGAACGGCGTTGCCTTGCATCAGGCGGCCTTTGTTGTTTTTCCGCCGGGCCCTGCAAATATGCATTTCATGATACTCTCATGTGTGGAGAACATATCAGAGATTTGAAGAGAGGCATGCGAAGCTAACCGAAAGTAGCTTTCATCAATCTGGATCACTTCTCCTGGGCCACCCATTGGCCGCGCATTCGCAAAGAGCACCTGGAGGATTTCTCTCGCGAAGTGTCGCCAGTCAATGAAGGTCTCATTTCGAAGGCTACTCAGTTCCCCTGCTAACATGAGCTTGCTCTTAGTGATGGTGATGTCGTAGGCCCACGTCCAGGCAAGCGCCAAGATGACTCTAATGGGGAGCTTCGAGCAGGGCCGACCCAGGCGATCCTAAAAAGCAAAGAAACATCCACCTGACATCTGCTGTGGACCCTGCACCCCAATTGCTTGCCTTCCCCTCCTCGCACTCCATGCCCCCTTGCACTTCTTGCAGCGGAGGATCGCGTATGTTTTCCCCCGCATTACTTTAGTGGCATCCCTCAGGGTTCCACTGCAGCCTGCTTTAAGGCAAGGAGGCGGTTGTTCCTGATCAGCTGCGCAAGGCAGCAGTCCGTTCCCCCTACACCAGGCGATGGTTGTCTCCTCAGACTGGATAGGAGAGCTCCTTTGAACATCTACTCCTCCTCCCGAGGTTCCAGTACGGGAGGAGGAACCAGTAGGTCACTTTGGTACTCTTGGGTGCTGGTGAGGATGAGTACTTGGGTACTCGTCCAACCACCCTAGAGTTCTGAAGAACGAAAAGGAATAGGAGGTTCGGTATATCAATTCTCTTCAATGGGACTGACTGACTCCTTAAATACGCATGAATGCCAGGCGAAAATTAACATAAATCTTACGTAAAATGAATGTAAACATGCTGTTTGGAATGCCAACGGGAATGTAAATTTTACGTAAAATTTACGTTAATTTTATATCACCGTTTACGTATCACAGATGTGACATTTCTGCAAACATGTTGACATTTTCTTGACGATGGTTTGTGTAAAAATGACAAAATGGACAAAAACCTTACATTCTTTTACGTAAAATGAATGTAAACATGCTGTTTGGGCGTATTTATAAAATTATAATTTAGATTTTTCTCAAATGCTTCCACAAGACGTACATTCAAGTATGCGAGAAAAAAATTTCAGGTATCTATGCCTATGACTTTATGAGATACAGCAAATTGAAAGTGGGAGAAAACAGGAATTTCACAAGTCGCCCTTTTCAGAGCCCTGCACTTTTGAATTTTTTTCTCGAAACTATTGCAGATATAGAGATAAATAATATACCATTTTCCATCATTTGAAAGAGGGAATCACATATATATTTTTTTTTAAATCCAAGACTATGACCTGACGCAAAAACCGCGACCCTGCCTGATTTGAAATGGAACCACCCTGGGGATACAAATTTTAGGGGAAAACGTTTTCTTAAACAGATGAGGATGGCATTTAGAAAATCAACTGGATGTCCCGGATTCGGTGGTGTAGTAGTAGCACATCTAACCTGCATTCAGGAGGTTTTGGTTTAATTCCCGGCAATTCAGTTTTTTTTAATACTTCTTTTGCTTTGTTGTTCCGATTCTCATTCCCCCTCCAAAATATTATTTTTGCTTGAGTAAAACAGAGAGACGTGGACAGCTGAAAACTGGCATAGATGTGAAACACGAGGTTAGGTATTTGCAACGGCACAAAACTCAATGTGAAAGCTTTAAAATTCCATTTGATTGATTGCGAAGCATTAACTGGAACAGCAAATGGTCAAGGTGTCTTCATCTCCGAACCGATCTCTCGTTCTATTGGATCCAGACATGCCGTTAACCCTGAACCGAAGAAAATTTCGCATAATATTGACATTCAGGATGACTATCAATAAATTCCAAGGTCAGATATTCCACAACGTTTGGATTTATTTACCGGACTCAGTTTTTGGCCACACTCAGCTGTACGTTGCCTTTACAAAAGCGACAACCAAGGACTGAATTAAAGTCAATACTAGTGGCCTGCGGCTGCTACACTGGCCGTCTAATAAGTGGAAATTTGAATTGTCTATTGTGAGCATAACCCATTCGGAACTGAATCGCTTCAATACATTTATACACACATATTATAGCTTACAGTACACAAGGAGATTCTGTTCCTAAACACCATTACCAAGATATTCGAGCAGATTGCCACAATCGTCATTGTGAACGCCTCGGTTTAGCACGTTTTCATTACTCAAGATGACTTTGCTGATTTGGTCTTCCTAGTACATTCAATATTCTTGCATCAGAACCGATTAGCTTATGGGCTATAAGCGTTAGCGTATGGTACAGACACCAATGATCCTTAAACAGTACGGACCATTTCCAAAAACTTGTTCGACGGCACAGAGGGAAGTTAGTGCATGTGTGGCACATTGCTAGCGACTGAAAATGCCTCGCCGCCACATTAGCAACAGTGAGCAACACTTTCAGAGCCTCAGGGTAAAGTGCGAGTTGTAGCAGGAGCATTTTTCCGTTGTGCCAGCAATGTGAAACAAATGCCCACTCCCTATATCAAAATGTAGAGTTTGAAAGTGTTCGCGACAAACGACTGCAGTGATTGAGATAACATGGAGAGGAATAATAACATCCCGAGTTCCGTGGTGTAATAGAAGCCCACCTGACCGGCAAGCAGGAGATCCGTGTTCAATTCCCGGCCGCCCCGGCTTTTGACACCTGAGTGCTGCGTAGCATCAAGTCGCCAAGCAGGCTGCATGGCTCTCATATTCCTGAGCTCAGCATTCGCTGCCTCTTGCTGTTCAGCGGTCTGAGGAGCCTTACGCTCCCTGCGTGCAACTGGGTACTGTTCATCACTCATTGTAGCCGTTATGGCTAGCTCCTCCTAAAGCACCGATTTCGACACTTCGCACCGCAACTGCAGTGGCAAACGTTCTTTCCGCGCCTGCACCAACAATTTTTTTACCAGCAACAACTGCCTCAACGCCGTCCTGTGGGACCTCCCTCAACATTTCTTCTTCGCGTTAAACCCCACCTCGCAAAAATCGACACCATTTTCATGAGAGGTGCACCTCGTTTGCGCGACATATGAAGCTGAGACTTTTTATACTATTATTTTGACTTCATCAATCGTGAGAACCCAAATAAATCGGCTATGACATGAAACGCAAACAGAAAACTATTGCATGGAAGCGATGGCCCGAACCGCCACGCCCGACCTAACGAAAAAAAATACAGAAAAAAGAATGTATGCAAAGAATGTATTCAAATGGAGAACTTGCAGTCGATCAGTGAAAACGTGACAAGCATTCAGTTAGTAGCACCCTTTGATTGACACAGCCAAGTATGAAGCCCATGGAAATAATAGGATGAGCCACAGCCTATGGCTCAGACTGATATGACTCGATGGATCTGGCGCTAAAAGCGTTGGATGGCCAAGCCTATGGCCTAGAATAGCATAGCCTCATGGACCTGGCGCTTTGAGGGGCGGATGGCATAGCCTGTGGCTTGAAGTGACATAGTCCCGTTGGCCTCGCGCGTTGGAGTGACAACCACCCCCACAACTCTCGGGCTCTTCGATATAAAATGTGTGAGATGGCCTGGAACAGCATAGTCTTGTAGGCCTGGCCTGTGACCCAGAATGGCATAGCATTGTAGGCCCGCGTGTTGGGGGATTGCAGCCACGACCACCAACCACCACAACTTTTGACCTCTTCGAATTAAAGTATTAGATTTTCAACACAAACAGGGTACAGTTTTGAAAGGAATCAACAAGCTGTTCACTTGTTTATATGTGTTCAAAGAGAGCCTCTAATTTTTGCTTCTAAGGGACTAACTTCTAGCCTCGGTTTATTGACCAAACGTTGGGCATGGGTAGGGCTTTGGAGGCAGTTCCCAAGTGCACTCCACCACTATTACCTTCCATCCAGTAATCCGTTTTCTCTAGCAATCCCTATCCAGTCAGCAAAGTCAAAGGTCACTTAACATCCGTGCGTACACGGGATATCGACTAGTATATACAGGGTGTCCCGTAAGTCAGGACCCATAGGGATTTCTATTTTCTTTTTCTGCGAAATTTCTGCGACTGTGATTCGGAAAGTGCGGTTGCAGTGGAGATTGCGTCTTCAACTATGTATGCGACACAACGGCGGACACTTTGATAATGTAATGAGATAATGAGATAATGTAATACATTTTTGGACTATTTTGTAATTTTTTAATTTTTCCCTATGGGTCCTGACTTACGGGACACCCTGTACAGACTGACTGAAGCTAATTTTAACAATGTTTCAGAAATTATGGGGGGCTGAAACTTGGTACACGAATAGCTGTTATTTTGCTAGCTCCAGGAAAATTCTAATTTCGGGGATACCGACCACGCGGGAACATTGTAAGCCTATTTTGTAAGCCTAGCCTTAACCCACAGACTGACGCTTAGGGTAATACCACTCTCATACATTTCTTCCTTAAAATAAATTGGAAGGGAAAACAATTAGCTGTTCCCTTTTTTACGACAAATGAGGTTCAACGCTGTAGGTACGTACCCTGAGGGGACAGATTTTGGTGGCCCATATCAAACCCCTTCAACGTCGTTCGTGCGTGAATCTTGACCGACACCTTCGCATGCGAGAACTTTTTGGTCTATCTGATCGGAAATCCTGCTGCCTTCGCATAAGGGGCGAGGCCTTTGGCCTATGCCCTCTATGTCACAGGTGAATATAAAGACATGGGTTGAAGCATACTGATATGCTTGTGTGTGCGAATGGGTTTTTTTATTGTTTACGACCGTTAAATGGGTAGGAAGATTTTCTATGAACACTTCGATTTAGAGCGACTATGCCCTACCCACTTACGGACACTTTGGCTAATGATATTTCCATTTGCACATTTCACGGAAACGGGAAGGAATAGCTTCGTGCTGCATTTACGGAGTGACGCTTTTTTCATGGATAACTGTACATGACCTTTAGAAAAGTTTGACAGGGACATCCTAGGAGTCATTCTGCCCGATTATAGGTGTTAATATGACAATAAAGGGCCACGTAGTGCGCATGAAATGAATGGATTTTAACTGTGAAGTAATGTACTTATATGTCTGCTGTTGTTTTTTAAGAATAATATGCAACATAATAGTGCATCAACGCAGGCAGGAATGAAATTCAATATTGGAATATTTAACTACGCCCTGAAATTTTACCTCGAGTTCTTGATCCTCATGCTGGATATCAAATGTCAATACGGTAATTTTCTGAAAGTAATGAATTTCTAAGAAGCGAACGCTAACTGCCAATTGGCGGGAGAATTGCCAAACCCATAAACCAAGGGGTTTGACAACATCATTGGGGGTGAGCTTCGAAAACGAATCCTCTAAATGCATTAGTAATATGATTTGGGCATAGAGCGCCGAAGGGGTGTCCATAGTGAGTTCGGTTCCCCTTTGGGAAAACAAACTCGCTAGTTTAAATATAGCACAATGTCATTTGCTTTACAGATCAGGAAACCCAGCTGCGCCAAAGCCATTCAGAGCCAAAATCAAGTGTCTCCAGTGGTCGGTGACTTTGATATCATGCGTAAAAGAAACCAAAAAGTCAAGTTTAAAGATTTCTCTTCTCAAAATGGTCTTTTTATGAAACATAATAGAAGTTCAAATTGATAGGAGTTCACCCTTTTCGGAATCGGACATGTCGTTCGAATCTTAACGTATGACAGATTAGACCCATCCGTTTCGACATTTGAATAACCTCGTAAAAAATCGGCCATGTTTCTCGAGGTTCCATTTCACTTGATGCACGAAGTCATTATTTGGATTCATGAAGTCGCGAATACTGTCGCTAGAAAAAGGACCACCTTGTATGGGTTCTATTTCGGTGTCAGATGCCGTGAGAATCTCGACCATCATGGGCCAGCCGATCTCTAAAAATACCTGTGTTTGATTCATGATCTTGGCGCATTTCAAGAACTGAGGCATGCAGCTGTGAGGAAAATAAATTATGTCCGAGAATCCGCTGATTTTCCAGCCGCGGTGGATGTAAGGACGGCGAACTGTAGCCATCAAATCTTCGGATACGTTTGCCCAAAAGTCCTGAACCACTTCCACCCACAAGTCCTTTGACCCACCTCTGAGCTCCACCATAGCCATTGATTGTTCGGGCTGAACCGTCCAATATACCAAATCTTACTCAGATTCTTAAGGACAAAAGCGCTCGGCTTGAAGACAAGATCAAAATGACTCACAATGTATCCTTCATACTTATTAAAACGACCATCATCTACAATGCGGCACAAGCAAGCATAAGCTTGCAACCCATGTTTACCCTCAGGACAGGCTATAAATTGTGGATCATTCGGCCAGGACCCGTCATCCATTGGAGGGCCTGTGAAAATCACATGCTGAAAGATTTGGAAGAGTTCTCGGACTTGCGACCAGCGGTTATACCGAACCGAGTTGAAATGTATCACTTACAACGCATCGCTGAACAATGTCGAATTCAGGGCGATTGAATCCAGAGCGGTTATATTCAGAATGGGCGAGTGATAAAGAGATGAATCTTCAACCAATGAAACGGAATAAATCAACGTTGTTACACAAAAAATTACCAGCTTGGATGTTGCATAAGCAGC
Organism: Darwinula stevensoni; assembly: GCA_905338385.1. NCBI lineage: Eukaryota > Metazoa > Arthropoda > Ostracoda > Podocopida > Darwinulidae > Darwinula > Darwinula stevensoni. The sequence goes on along the minus strand of CAJPEV010003364.1, from coordinate 11,283 downwards.
GGGAGCAAACAGCCGCTTGCTGAAAGCTGAACCAGCAAGACAGAAAAAGTTCCCAGTTTCCTTGATTGCTTTATCCATTCAGAAAACAAAAATTATTAATTGGATTGATTCGACTACATCACATTATCGATTACTCAAAACATCATCACACGGAATTTAATATTATATTTCACAGCACTGTGAACTACGAGCTAGAATTCGTGGAAATGGAAAGCTGGAAAAAATTGAAGAAAGCTCATTTCAGGTCGTTCTTCAGTGAAGCAGTCTCTATTCTTGGAGTATTCAACGAGTTTATTAGGTCATACGTACAGTAATAATAATACTGGGATATAAGTAAAGCCCCAGTCTATGTCTAGTATCCTGAGTAACTTCAGCAGACCTCTGCACAAACATCACCACATTTCTCATGCTGAGGTCATGCTGAGGCCTTCCATTTTTCATTTAAAAACACCTCAATTCTCGACTTATTGGGCCAACTAGGCCTATAGAAATTAATGATTGGCCTTGAATATCTCATTGAGGAAAAAAAGTAAGTCAATCGCTGGTCTATGCAAACTTTCACGAACCATTTCAGGGTGTAACGTTAGAGCCATTCTGAGGTCTGTTTCACGTTTTCAGTACAGACCGTTACAATGATATATGTTTCAGCCGAAAGAGTTGAGGTATGTGTGATTAATGTTAATGTGTTGTTATAATTGTTACGTTCTATGTGGACATTCTGGAGCTGCGATGTTCCCTTGTCTAGGCCATTGCTTCTGCTAGCTATGCTATGTCCTTCCCTGGCATGGGCATTCTACTCGAGTCAGGTTTTCTTACCCCTCCCTGGTCTAGTCCTGGTCTAATCATTGTCCTGGTGTGGCCATTCATCGCGCTGACACGGTTAGTGAACCTCAAATTTTCTTTCCTCTAGTTCGGTTAAAGGGCAATGAGTGAGAAAGTCAACCTATTTTTGGAAATGGTGGGTCTGTTGGATTAGGAAACGGTCGCTTCCTTTGGCCATGATTATTTTCTAATTCAACTGCTCCATCATCCCTCAAATTACTTTTTGACTTAATGACTTCTTTCGATAGTTCGGCCAAAAATAGAATGGATGTCTCCGTTGATGTGCCTTCTTCCTGTTTTCTCTCAGGTTAGTTAATTATGGTTCATAGCAAAAATGCAAAACCACTGATGTAGAAAAGTTTAATGGTTGAATTTTTCTTTGGAGGATATGTAATGAGGACCGAAGGTAGGGGAGGCTTCCGGGAGTGAAGGGAAAAAATTGAATGGGACGACCAAAACTTGAACCCAGACTTCCGGTTTGCACTCACATTACACCACCGAACTCAGGACGTGTAGTTCCACAACCTATCACCGCAGATAACAGCTTCCGTTTCAACGAAAATAGGCAGACGCGCTCTCCGTTCAACGTGACCACATTTTAAAATCACTGTTTATTTTCTCATATTTCGCAGCTAAAATATGGACCACTGCAATCTATGTAACATGAGCTTATGATTAATATATCACATGTACCATTTGACTGATCATAAGTCTTTCCCTCATACATACAATCGGTAGATGTCGTGTGAAGTAAAATATCGTAATAACTGGCAGGAAAAAGTAATTTCGAGTGAGTCCGAACAAAGGACGGCGGGCAAAAAATTATATATTTGTGATGCCGGGTGACACCCAACATATGACCGAAACTAATATTTTTAATGTCGTGTCTTGCCGGACACATGATCGGAAAGGATTAAGTTCACAATCTCAGACTTACATATTCTTGGGATATTATATACTCAGAAAAATCAGTAAATCGAGGTGAAATAGTTCTCTCAATTTTCGCGTTTCGATTTCTTTTTCTCAAAGAGAAAAAGACATCAACTGGATTTTCGATTTATATCTCCCGCTTCCCGGCCGTGCAGGGTAGCCTGAAAGGCGTTCACAAAACCAAAATGCGTCTATACCGGAGTCGGAAGGGTGTTTTGAGTAGCTGCGCATCGTCTAGACACATGTTAACCTCCGTATTCCACTTCATCCTGCCGAGGAAGCCCCCCCTACCTCCCTCCCCCCCCCCCATGAACCCTCGGGGCAATGCATTGACAGCCGAGGGATTCCCACGCAACCGCCTGAGTGCATGGCCACATCGTCACTTCACCTTCCCTCCGATTCGTGCGAGTAGCTCGTGCGTCTCGTCTCGAAGGGATTCCCATGTAACCGCTTATTTCATTCCTAGAGTCCAGTTTCATACGGTGTTCGTATTCCGTTTGGTGCGTTGGTGGTGCAACACGTATCGCCAATACGAGATCCGACTGTTAACTATATATATTTAACAGTCCTTTAAGAATACATGGATTCTTATAGGAGAAAAAGAGCTCTTTCGCTAAAAGCCTCGTTGTTTCCCCTGAATGAGGTTCGTGTATTCGGGCTTTAAGCTCAAAAGCCACTATATTCCCACAATAGTACATCCAAGGCAAATTTCGATGTGGCTGAGGTTCATCACGAAATGTTCAATTCGGCAGAAGCGCATGATATACCTGACCTATGCGCACATAATCAAATTAATGCATTTTCGTCGAGAAAAAAGTTATCCTCCATGTGATGCGTTTTTCTCGCATCCAACATTTGATGCGATAACCGCATCCAAAATTCGATGCGATAAAGACGCATCACATGCAGGACAGATTTTTTCGCGAGAAAAATGCATCGAACTGAGGCACTGAATTTTCTGTGTGTAAGAAAACAGGTTATTTGAAAAGCTGTACCGCCTCAGGAACAGCAGCTAGTAAAACGAGATTCCTTTTATGCGCAGGCCTGTTTCACTTGAGACTCCGAACATTTTTTGGCACTCCATTTAGAGCCGTTTTAGCACGCAAGTGATTTCACAAAGGCAACTGGAATTTAATTTTTTCGCTCGTACCTGGACGCTGTCGGGAGGATCTACTCTACTCACTAGGAATGACGATTCTTATAGTTGACGAATAGTTTTTCTTCGGAATCTGCTGAGCAGACCTCTGACTCGGTTTTGCATCTGGCAATTTGAAAAGTGATTTTGGATTAGAGGATCATCATGTTGAGAAACAATGATTTCTTGCACGTCAAAGAATATTTCTTTAAATTCGACTAGTGTTACTAGTGCTATTCTTCTGCTACTTCACAACGCAGTTGAACATAATTATTTATTTGAGCTTCAGAATCAGTCTCTTAACGTTTGGTCAACATTTATTTCATGAATTACAAGGAAATTATTGTATAAATCTTTCCCCACAAATTATTTTTAGGCAATGAATAACATTCGATCACGAGCACATTAACACGTTGACGACCAGCCTATTTTTGCTTGTCCGCCGCGTGGGACCACGCTCATTTTTTTTGTCAAAAAATGCGTCCTGATGGCTTTGTCCGCCGCGTGGGACCACGCTCATTTTTTTTGTCAAAAAATGCGTCCTGTCATCAGGACGCATGGTCCCAGAAAACAGTTTTTTCCGAGTTTTTTTTTTAAGTTGAATTTTTTGGAATTTTTTTTGGAACCTGCATCCTGCCATCAGGACGCATTGTCCCACGTGGCAAAAAATCTGCGTCCTGGCATCAGGATGCATTGTCGCCAACGTGTTAAGGAGTTTTGATCTCAGATCGGTGCACTAAACTTGCAGCAACACTTCCTTCTACTAATACGTTTACTTAAGCAAAAAAATTAAAAGCAAGGGGACATCGCATTTTCGCACATGCGCTAACGCAGGCTGGAGTGAAATGAATGGGAAGTTTAGGACAATTAAAGTGAACTGAGAAGTCCAAGCGAAAAATTTGTCGTGATGTAATAGTAATATATTCTGAATTCCAAACGCGCGGCCCATGTTTATTGCCTCACCCAGTATAACGACATTCCAAAAACTGGTCAGGGATTCCCTCTTGCCCCATTACGAGGACAAGTGGGACCTCCCTCATAAGAGCTTCTATAGAATTGATGCAGTAGAATTTTAGGACGATTAAAGCTAGTGTGCTTGACAGAAATCCTTGTTTTTCTCTGGTAAAATAGCAAACGTTTCAGAAAAGATTCGCGGAAATGCGGCATTTGCAAACAATATGCCCCGGGGTTTCACCTAAAAAGTAACGTTCTGACTGGGGCGGGAAAGGAATGAAGTATGCAGACCATTGCACGAATCACATTCTCTACATGGACGACCTGAAACTCTATGCCTCCAACAAGAAACAGCTCGAAAGACTTCCCAATGTCGCCAGAATCTTCTCGAAAGACATCTGCATGGATATCGGAATCGAGAATTGCTCGAGACTCTCTATTCACCGCGGAATCCTCACCCCTATGGGAGATACCACCACCACAAACAATGAACAAATCCGAGAACTTACAGCTCCTGATACCAACAAATACCGTGGTGTGAAAGAGAACTCCTTCGTGGCTGTCAAGCGCACGAAGCAGGGACTGACGACTGAATACAAACGCGGAGTTTGCCTCGTACTGAAGACCGCGCTGTACAGCAAAAACAAGATTACTGCCCTCAACAGCCTTACCACTCCTGTCCTTAACTACAGCTTTGGAGTTATCGATTGGTCACCTACGGAACTCCAAGCCATTGATCGAGCGACCAGAAAACTCCTGTCCATGCATGCATCACACTCACCATCCGAAGGCTGCCGTTGAAAGACTTTACCTTCCGAGTTAGAAGGGAGGGAGGGGACTAATCGAACTCGAATCCCTCTAAGCGGTCGATGTGCGAAGTCGCCAGATACATCGAAAGGAATTATGGGAGACTCATTTCCATCCTGAGAGAGCGAGATGCTCTGAAGAAGTCCCACTCCATCCAGGGAGGTGCCACCCGCTTCCGAAACGCACTCCATTTCGGTGATAGCTGCAACTCAAGTGATGTGAAGACGGCAGATCAAGGACAAAGAGGAGCACGATGGAAGTAAAAACCGATTCACGGCATCCCAAGATCGAAGATAAACCATCGATCGACGCGGACTTCAGCTATAACTGGCAGAAGAAGGGGCTGCTGAATGCCGAGACAGGGAGCAACATCATAGCCATTCAGGACCAGTGCATTCGAACTCGTAACTATGAGAAGCACATCCTGAAGCTGGATGTGGAAGACGGCTGTAGATGCTGTCATGGACCACCTGAAACGGTACACCACCTCTTAATGCCTGCCCGTAATTAGCATCGAGGGAATACTTGCACGTTCTCACATTCCTGTTCCTCACCAGGCAGAAGTGGGAGTAAAGGCTGTTTGTGAATCAACCATCCATGTCCCAGGGGCCGGGGTCGACACTCGAACCTCCTCTGCTTCAGGAGGCATGCCCCCACAAGGAAACGTATGAAATGGACGAAATCCATAAACACTGACGTCAAGCGGGCTTATTACCAAGGACGTTACGATCCGTCAGTTACGTACCGGAAGAATATGCTCGAGCTCTGGAATCGATCTTACTCAGAGCTGAATGTCAACAAGCAAAGACTTGCAAATCAAAAAATTTACATCGAGAGGAACAACATGCTCTCGGATCTGGAGCGGGAAAACATCAAATAGGAAGTCCTGAACAGCCTCTAGCCCCTCACATCAGAAAGAGAGGTACCCGAAAAAGAGGAGGCAACACCTGAAGAGACATCAGTTCCACAGAGGGTGATTGAGGCTTCCCAGAACTATCAATAGAAGCACCTTCTGAAGAACTGAGAAATGCCTTCTTCGACCATCTAGAAGATCTGCGGTAACTACAGCTGTCCGATAGATCGCGACTAAGACCCATTAAGCTCAACAGTGTCAGAGAGATATAATGGAGTATGGCGCCCAAAGGGATGCCGGCGCCGGAGGGGGTTAGACCATTGTTTACGTGGAGAGGGGTGGGGGGCTACTGTGACGTCAGGGGCTGCCCCCTCCATCCTGTCGTCTGCTCCGTCCCGCCCTAAGGGAGGGGAGGATTAAGTATGCAAATGGACATTGTGTATGCTCCCAGTGAGGGATATTTTTCGTTTCATAAGAGGTATCTCCTATCCGTGCGTGTTTGTGTTTTTCATATTCTGCTCACGTCTCTAGTGCGGAAGGAGTTGCACACTTGTTGACGAGTGGGAATCAAAATATAATTATTTGAATGGGATCGAATAAAACCGGAGAGTCCGTTTGCCGAGCAGTCCGGTTTCCAGCATCTGCTCTCTAGCTGGTGCCCTAAGAGCGAACGATCATCCACGTAGGTTTCTTTGTTTGACCAGCCAGCGGACTCCTTCTTGTGTGGCACAATTTGCTCCTGAAGCAGGCAATTGTATTTACAAATATGCACTTTACAATTGGGGGGTGTGACGCTCCTGAGACCTGAACGGGGTAAAGAAAAGACCCTCTTAGACTACTGGAATGACGATGGATAGTGTATTACTAGAGCTAGACTCACCGAAGTAACTCCATGATAAGACCTGAGGGAGTTAGAAACCATATGGTAATGTGGTGAAATCCTGCTGAAGAACCCTCTTTTCGTATACAACCTGATACCTCTTTCTCTCTTCTACGGTGATTAGTCTTTTCCCTTTCTTTTCACGGATGATTTTTTGTGGATTGATGATGGTAATATGCTCCGCCTCTAGGACCTTTTGTCTCTTCACACCTCCCTTCGCAGATCGAAAGTTTGAAATAAGTTGATGCATGCTGTCAAACGTTATTTTTTGTGAGACAGCGTGATTGAGTGTGAAGCCACGAACTTTCAGGGACTCTTTTCCCTGAGATGTCCTGTATGCGTAATGTTTTGGTCCACCCGAAATGAAATTGACGATGTGATCACCTTCCAATTCGTCAGTGAACTCCCCGAGAAAGTCCCCCAACGGTGGATCGTTTGTTCCATCACTGACGTAAATGACAGAATCTGTGTCATAGTATAACACGGCCTTGCCTAATTGCTGAAGGGTGGAGTAAAGCTTCATTCGAGCATAACATGTAGTAAAAGCTGCAACAAAAATGTTTGTTGCCGTTTGCTGAGGTAGATGTTCGTCTCTGTATCCCCATGTCATTTCCATGACTGATTCGTTGATTATGCTCATTCCGTTGATTTTGATTTTAGGATCAGCAAGGAAACGGTTCATATCGGGTGTGCTCCTCACGAAAGTGGTCCTGCTTAAATTTTCGCTGAGTAAAGCTTCATTCGAGCATAACATGTAGTAAAAGCTGCAACAAAAATGTTTGTTGCCGTTTGCTGAGGTAGATGTTCGTCTCTGTATCCCCATGTCATTTCCATGACTGATTCGTTGATTATGCTCATTCCGTTGATTTTGATTTTAGGATCAGCAAGGAAACGATTCATATCGGGTGTGCTCCTCACGAAAGTGGTCCTGCTTAAATTTTCGCGCATCCCAAACCTCCCCCAAAAAGAGTTCAGGGCCAATTTTGCGACAGCTCTCAAACCAGGATTCTTTGCTATATTATCCTTTTCCAGCTTGATTCCTTCATGTTGCTCATACCGTTTGATGTATGCCTCCTTTTCGTTTTCCAGTAGACATTCAGATGGCCATCCGCTTGCCTCTTGCTTTATTTTTAGAAAGGTGTCGATATAGGCTTTGAAGAGATCCCTGGATTTCTGAGGGAAGTGGTACACTTCGTAGATTTTCATAACGCTGTAGCCCATCTCCACAGCCTTTTTCACTTCCTCCGTCACCCATACTCCATGTATGGCTCTCGACTCGTCGGTATGTTGGCAAGGTTCCTGCTGTAGATTGTCTGCACAGGTCCGGCAGAGAGGAAACAACAACTTTTTGTTGCTTCGATAAGGGAGCACTGGATGATAGAGTCCACGAGGAGGCAGAATGAGACATTTTATGAAACCAAAGTATGCACTCACATCTTCGAAGTCGCGAGTTATAATTTCGGGGTGTCCCACAGGATATTCACAATATTTATTGGTATATGGATACAGTGATGTAAAGTCTATATATTTAATTTTTTCACTCCCCTTAACGTCATACTTAAGGACGGCTGCGTTAGTCCTTCCACCATAGAAGGCCTCGCGACAGTCGAGTCGGGAGACGACTTCGTGCCGCTCCAAGAACTTTTGTACCTCATCTTCTTTCTTCTTTTCTTTCCATTCGCATTCCCAGATGACGATGACTTCGTAATCTAAGTTCTCCAAATATTTTTGTCTATCCTTCGTCCTCTCGTATAAACGTTTCATAGGAAATTCAAGGTGGGGGTGAATGTCTTCAGGGTCATGACAGCGCTGGCATCCATGAAAGAGACAACCATTGAACTCGAAAATTCAAGCACAAAGAAGTACTTTTGGTAGATGAGACTTTCTAGGCTAAAAGAAAAGTGGCAGACCTACTAAGTCACGTACAGACTATATCTAGGCGGATAGCACCCGTCATTTCAGATTGGTAAGATACCTGGCCTTTGAAAATGATTCGACATTATACCCATGAGAAGGGACCATGGCGATGGTATTAGGTGATGATTCAGTGCATGTCTGATATAGATCCGCCTATCGTGGGCAGTAAAGTCTAACCATTCTATGCTGGCCTTTGAAAATGATTCGACATTATACCCATGAGAAGGGACCATGGCGATGGTATTAGGCTTCATGAAATGATTCTTGTATATGGCGTGACATACGGATGCAATTGTGAGGTACTGGAACGGGTCACAGTCTGCCACTTGTAGCAGGAGTTCCCGGAACTGAAGACAGGCTCTTCTCAAAATATCGACGTCAGACCGGCAATACTTTTCTATTTCATCACGAAAATTGAAAATGTAGCCTTCTTTCTTCTTTTTTTGGTGCCACGCGAGAAATCGCTCTCTCTCGCGTGACAACATGGAATCACACCCATAAGCCTCAGGAGGAGGAATGGGGCCGATGTAATCTTGGTGCTCACGGTCGTTCATGAGGTGAGGGAAATATCCCTTTGAGATGGTGTCTAGGCCAAAAGTAGATGGGAGTTTTGACAAGGCCATAGGAAGAAAATTGAAAGAGTCTATTACCCTGATTTTATGGGAGGGTATCTCAATGGACATGATTTTTGCACCATTCATGATGACATTAGGAGTTATTCCGTTCTTTAGCAGATACGAAAGCAGAAAGTAGCCATCGTACGATTTCATACAGTGGGCGATTGCCGTGAAACCTTTATGTTTTCTCTGAAAGAGCCACTGGCCGAAGTTATTTTCTGTGTCATATCCGGAGAATTTGAATTCCTCTCCATTGGAATACTGTGCAATACAGTAATTTGCTACATGAACTCCACCAGCGGATTGATCTGCCTCAAAATCAAAATATATGTATCTGTCAGAAGGAGGTTTCATTTATTTCCATGGAAAATAGCAGAGGTGGCTCGAATGAACCGATTTCTTACAGCCCTTGCAGATATGCTCTCCACACTGATGCTTCTCTTGCGGGAACTGATTTGAAGGGAAAATTCGTAGACAAGCGCCACAATACCAATTCTTGCTGCAAATGGCCGCATGCTCCTGCATGCAGGTGGTATTTTGACAAAACTTTCTACAGAGAGAGCAATAGGAAGCAGAAGCATCTCTCAAGCATTTTTCCCTACCACATGTGCTGCAATGCTGTTCATACCGATGCATCCACTTCTTCTCGTATCCTTTATTGCAGTAATGGCAATAAAATTTACTCCCAGTGAACCCCGCCATCGAGATAATGACTTCATAATGATGTTTGCCATCCTCTCCTTTGCGTCTCCAGAGATATATCTTTTTATCTCTATCAGGTCCACGGTAATTGATCTTATTCCCGTCTTGGAGGCTGACAATATTTATTTGAATGTCGAGATGGTCTTCAAACCGTCGAGCCTCCATGACTCCGCATTTTCCGAGAGGAACACTTGCCTTCTCATGGAGATCCAAAGCCAATGACTTCTGTAGAGGTTTGCGACTATCACTTACATATTTGATTTGAGAGTGATGATTGATTCTTGCATGGGCTACAACGATAGCTCTAGCCGTGCAGATATCGTCTTAATTCCTGATTTGGATGATGGATCTTTTGAGTTTTTTGTCCAGGTCCGGATTTATAATCCGGAAACATGTATCTCCCTAAGGGTCTGGTCCGAGAAGGAAATCTAGAGTTAAGGATCCATCCAACCTAATTTCTCTGTTAGACTGGATGTGTTTCATGACCGTGGTCATGATCAACTCAGGGATCATGTCTTCAACTCGTACCACTTGGGTAGAAATTGCATGTTCCATGCCCTCAAAAAATATTATAACCCTGATGAAATCTCTAGGCTGGGTGTGATTGTTGACCTCTCTCGGAATCTCGGCAATGGAGAGGTAGAGTGATGCCATGATTGATGAAATTGCCGATACGGAAAATTCATCTTCCTTAAAGCGAACACGAAAAACTCTCTGCTGTGCATTAAAGCGTTCGAAATGGTTATTGTTGATTTCTTGGATTGTGAATCCGATTATCGGAGCCTGACTATCGTCATCATCATCTTGCTCACTATCACTCTCATGTCGTCTCCTTTGTCCACGCCCTTCCATTGTTCCCATATCATGAAAGAGGTCAGGATCTTCATCTCTAATGTGAATAGCCCCCCACTCCATCTCGTCAATGACATCCAGGTCTGCACAGGTCAACTCCGGTAGAAATTCATTCGACATGTTGATGCTGAATTTTAAAGAAGAAATTGAACCGAAACGAATAGTATTACGCTTGCGTGGCAATCAACACAACGAGAGAGGACGGGGGACTATTGACTAGCGCAAGTTTAATTGATTAATAAAGTTCCATTTACACCCCGCGAAAGAAAAATGGGAAAAATACTCACATAGCAAATGTTTGAATAGTTTGATCAATCAACGAAGATGCACAGCGACTTGATGGAAGAGAACTGAGGAAGATCAGATGCAAATTGAGACATGGTGAGTAGTCCGATGCATGTTTTATACTATAGGGTGTGTTTTTGTTTTCAAGCAGGCTGTTCACCCTCGGAGATAAAGTCATTTCATCATGGCATCCCCTGAGACGGGGGACAATTCATTAATTTTATTTTGTTTCTCGTGAATTTCCCGTCCTTATACATCCGTCTGTTACTTGAAAAGCCTGAAAGATAGGGATCACTTTCGAATTAGGTAAATTAACGGACATAAACATGTTATTGTTTTGACATTTCATTAAAACGTGCCATTATTTTTAATTGCGTCGTTGAGAATATAATGATTATTTTCCTGTAGTTCAGGGGGTGGGGGTTTTGACTGAGAAGGGGAGAGAGAGAAGAGATAAAACCCTATAAAAGACCAAGCGATTCCTCCCACTCATGCTTCAGTTCTGTGTTGGTCATCACATGGTGGAGAG